>WBMW01006073.1:1168-31077 GCA_013396635.1 Penelope pileata
ATAACAAAAGGAACAGGAAACCCAACAAACCAATCACATGATGTTATATGGTATGGAGTAGCGCTTTGGTCAATTTGGGTCAGCTGCCCTGGTCCTGTCCCCTCCCAGTTCCCAGCTCCTTATGCCCCCCTAACTGTTTCACTGGCAGAGGAATGCAGAACTGAATATGTCCTCAGCTCTGTTCAACACTGCCAGGATGTTATCAGTTTTGTTTTTCTTCTGAGGCTAAAACATAGCTTCATACTAGACACTATGAGAAACGTAACTTCTGTTAGAAACTAAGACACAGGCACAGAGGTGAGACTGACCGGCCTGTAGTTTCCAGGATCTTCTTTTTTTCCCCTTCTTGAAAATGGAGGTTATGTTCCTCCTTTTCCAGTCAGTGGGAACTTCACCAGACTGCCATGACCTTTCAAATATGATGGATAGTGGCTTGGCAACCTCATCTGCCAGTTCCTTCAGGACCCCCAGATGAATCTCATTAGGCCCCATGGACTTGTGTACCTTCAGGTTCTTTGGGTGGTCTCTAACCTGATCTTCACTTTCAGTGGACAGATCTTCCTTCTCCCAGTTCTTACCTTCACTTTCTGCAATTTGGGTGGTGTGAGTAGAGCCTTTGCCTGTGAAGCCTTCATAGAAGGCTACCAGGTTGGCTGAGCACAAGTTCGCCTTGGTGAAGATTTGTTGACCACTCCTGATAACCTTTTCTTCCTGTTGATGGAGATGGCATCCAGAACAAGTTGTTCCAATACCTCTGCAGGGACGAAGGTCAGGCTGACTGGCCTGTAGTTTCCCGGATCATCCTTCTTGCCCTTTATGAGGACTGGAGTGACATTGGCTATCCTCCAGTTTTCAAACAGCTCTCCCATTCTCCAAGACCTTAAAAAGATGATAGAGTCTGGAATTTCCAAAGGGCAGTCTTAGTAGTAAAGACAAGCAAAGAAGGTGTTCAGTATTGCTGCCTTCTCAGTGTGCCTTCTTACCAGGGCACCCACCTCTTTTAGCAGCTGATCCACATTTTCCCTAGTCTTCCTTTTACTATTGACATACCTAAAAATGCCCTTGTCTTTGACCTCCTTCAACAGATTTAATTCCAAGAGAGCCTTAGCCTTCCTCATTGCATCCCTGCAGGCCCTGACAGTGTTTCTATATTTCTCCCAGTTGTCCAGGCCCCTTTTCCGTGTTTCATAGACTTCTTCCCTTTATCCATAAAGGCCTTGTTCATTCTTGCAGATCTCCTGCCAATTTTGCCTGATTTGTTACTCTTAGGGATGCACTCATCTTGAGCTTAGAAGAGGTAGCATTTAACTGTTGAAGAGCTCTCTTGGGCCTCTTTTTCTTCCAACACTCTAGCCTATTGTATTCCTCCAAGTAAGTCCTTGAAGAGGTCTAAGTTGGCTCTCCTGAAGTCCAGGGTTGCAATCCAACTTATTGCTTTGCTTCTTCCACGAAAGATCCTGAGTTCCACTATCCCATAATCACTGCATCCCAGACTGAATCATGAGATTATTGAAGGAATGGACAGTAAATTGCCAGATGAAATTCAGTTTGCAATATATGTGTAGAGATGCTCCATGAGAAAAACAATCCTAAAATCACAGGAACTCACAATTTGAGTATGATTAATTACCATTCAGAATTAGATTTGAGTTTTTCTCAGAAATAAATACTGCAACAATGTTCAAGATACGGAGAAGGACAAAAAGGATGATCGAAATAATAAGACAGCTCTGATACGACAAATGGCTATAAACCCAGCATTCTTCAGTCTAGAAAAGGAAAGCCCAGACAGGCATCTATAAAACCATGTCTGGCTTAAAGAAATTCAGAAGGGAGCAATCATTCATTTTTTTGTTCCAGTAGAAAAGCTCAAGTCCAACAACTGAAAGTAACAAGTGCAAGGTTCAAAATAAATACAGCTTACAACTGTGAAACTCCTTGCATCAAGTTAGTATGGATTCAGTGTTTTCCATAGTCTCATAGGGAAGCCAGAAGGAAAAGAAGAAAATTCTATACAGCTGTAAATATACTGGTACCAACTCCAGCTTGAGAAAGTGTGTAAGGTCCAATTGTGTGGATTTATGTCCAGAAGTAGTAGTATCACTTCATATTTGTGCTGTTCTTACTCTTCCCAAAATTTGCATTATCAGACACTCAATATCCAAGAGGATATTGTGTTACAAATCTGTGGCCTTTCTTGCCCTTACGATGCAGCATAAATGATCAGCTATCTATTGGAAAGTAATGCATAAAAATATGGCTAGTGAGTTAAATAACTTACAAACATATCCTTTCCTGTATTTCTAGATTCTCTGTTTTTATGTCATTTTATATTTTAAGTCATTGTACTGCTTTTGGCTAGGATAGTTACCAGCGTCATACCAGCTCACATGGCATGTGCTCTGGACTTGTGAGGAAACTGCTAAGCAGAGCTTGCATTGAGTCAATGTATTTGTTTCCCATTGTGTTTCCTCCAGCAGTGATGCATAAGAAGCTGAGAGGGATCACAGCCAGGACAGTTGATCTCAACTGACCAAAGGGATGTCCCATGCAACATGCTCAGCAAGAAAAACTGGGAGGAAAGACAGAGGAGGGAGGGATGTTCAGAATTATGGTGTTTGTCTTCCCAAGTGACAGCTATGTATGATGGAGACCTGCTTTCCTGGAATCATAGAATCATAGAACCATTAAGGTTTGAAAAGACCCCCAAGATCATCTAGTCCAACCATCCACCTACCACCAAGATTGCTCATTAAACCACTAAACCATGTCCCTTAGTACCATATCTAGATGTATCTTGATCACCTCCAGGGAAACTGACTCAACCACCTCCCTAGGCAGTCTGTTCCACTGCATGACCACTCTTTTGGAGAAGCTGTTTTTCCTAGTATCCGACCTGAACCTTCCCTGGTGCAACTCAAGGCTGTCCTAAATGGCTAAAACATCTATGTGCTGATAGGAAGTAGTGAATTAATTCTTTCATTTTGCTTTGCTTGCACACACAGCTTTTGCTTTAGCTAGTAAACTGTCTTTATCTCAACTCACAAATTCTCATATTTATATCCCCCTCATTCTCTCTTCCATCATGTGAGGAGTAAAGCAACTAGTTAAGGCTCAGATTTCTACAGAAGTTAACCCTCAACAGTGATTTAATATTGTAACAAATGACAATGGCAAAACCAGAAACAACTTACTGCTAAGTATCGAGTTCCAGTAATATTCAAATATTCACTCTTTCTTACTTAAATTATGTTAAGTATTCACAACAAAGTACGTTTTATGCTAGCCTCAATAGAGGCAGATATTCTAAGTCATAAGAAACTTTTTTTTTCCTCAGACATTATATTCCCTCCTCAGACACTTCTCATTGAGATGTGTGCACACAACTCAGGAAATTTTTACAGATGAAAAGGAAAACTGACCACACAAAACAAAATGTGTTATTTTGACTCTGGGTGTAAAATAGGTCTTATGAACATGAGAGAGAAAAAAATGATAGTGATAGCTTAATAGGAATAAGCCACTTAACTGAGATGTTCCTCTGTGATCCAAATTCAGTTGATTATTTTACTTTTGAATGGAAAAGTCATTCTTTAGTCTTCTCTCTAATAGTTATATTACAACTGATTTGGTTTTATGGGGTGACTCTTTGTTTTGTTTTGTTCTTGTGGAAAGTAATAACTATTAAATGTGTCAGTGCATAAATACTAGATTAAATGAGAGTAGCTAATCTTATCACAACCAGTCTTCATATCTAAAATTATCTTCTCTCTTGCTTTCTATTCTTGTTTTCCATATTTGCACTGGGTGGATAAGTTGCTGTTCTTTCAAACTTGAGTACATGTCACTGTGTTGTCTGAGGATATATCAGGGGGCTCTTTTTATCTGCAGGAAGTGATACTTAATAATGTCAAACATTATTAGTTTGAGGCATTATTTTAAATTTTTCCCTCCATCTCTCATTTCTCTCTCTCTTTCTCCTTCCGTTCCTCTCTGTTATCTTTCAAGTCAGAAAAAACAACAGGGACAAATCTGGAAGACGGTGTCTAGAGTTAATTGACTAGGGTATTTAAAGTGGATTGTCATTGCTTAGAAACAATTATACCCCTTAACATATCCCTGCTTGTTAAATAGTCTGCAGGGCAATGTAGGACAATATAGTTTTAGTGGAGGAAGAATCACAGTAAAAGATGGTTTGTGGCATAATATTAAAGGGAAGCATATTTACAAATAGCATTTTACTTTGCAAGCAAATTAAACAACATTACTGAATAAATTTTGAACAATGCTTATGCCAGTGTGGTAAAATGAAATTCAGTGTCATGATGGCTGTGAACCAATTTTCTGTTTGTTCCATAAGGCCCTCTGTTCCTTCCAGCAATAGTTATTTCTTCTGTACGGCTGATTGTGAGAGCCTGCAATTTGCTTGTTATAGTAAAGTGTATATTATGTAGGAAGAAGCTGATTATGGAGGTCAAAGGACATTGAAGTTTCTAAAGTGCTACAGCCTTTGATTGTATGACAGCCTTATGACAAAACATCTTACAGTGGGGGAACATTCAAAGTCTGAATTTTGTTGTGGATAGGGCAAGCAATATGTCTTGCAAAAGCATTGATATTTCCAATACAAATGATTATTAAAAGTAGCTGAAATTAATCTAAATCAAAAATAAAAAGATCAAGGGGAAGACAAGCAACATAATGAGTGGATGGCAAGCAGCATAAATAATTAATAAATCAGAAGCTTCCAGACAAAGACTAAAGTTCTCTGATTATTTCTTGAGTTAAAGACCTGTAGAAACAGACAGTTTTCTGAGTCCTAGGGGCTTTTAATGCAAGCTTCCCTTTAGAACCATTAATTGGAAATGAGTCTACAATGAGGATAGGAAGAATATTTAACCATAAAATGAGTTATAATAATTTCACACAAAACGCCACTGCATGCATAAAATGCTTTCACATACATAAAAAAAATTGAAAAACTGGAATTGAAAACACCATCCAAATTGCCTATCAGTCTAAATCTTGATTTGTAGCCATAATATATCTAGAATATTCAGGGCACAATTGTGTTATTCAAGATAGTCGTACATCTTTAACAACAAGCAAATATTAATAGAATACATAGTAAGTTAATGTTGATCTTATTTACTGTAGATTGAACGCTTTTCATTTTATAATTTGATGGAAAACTGTTAAATGAAACTATTATTGATAAAGATATACTCAGAAAGAGGTACATTTTGCACCTCTGGATAGCAATAAGGGAAACAAGCATGGCATCTTCAATATCGATGAGTTATATATTAATTTTGCTTTGAAAAAATTTCACTTTTTGGAAAGAGTTGAGACTTGTCCTAAGATAAATCTCTGGGACATAAACTTGTCATATTTCAGAAAATAGAATCAGACTTCATATTTATTGATATTTACATTATTATTTTTATATAAAGAACTTCATTAACCAAGTTCATAGATGTAATTACTACTGTCAATCAGAGAAGATACTAACTTCCCTAGCTTACGGCACTAAGATTATAAACACCTGGCAGTTTACAAAGAAGGAAAAGTCTTTGCATGATGGTTGTAATTTTATATAATGTATGTTTGGAATTGTAAAAGTTTTTTGTTGTTGTTGTTGTTGTTGTTTAATTATTATTTATTTACGTGGTCTCTTCAAAAGTAATGCCTCCTATTTATTTCCATGGAAACCACAACAAATACAAAGAGCACTGTAGCTCTATTTGATTGAGCAAATTTTCTCAGCAACAAAGCACTGTTTTTCAGCATAGTCACCACCAATAGCTATGAATTTTTGCCAGCAATGAACAAGAGCCTCCATGCCATGCTCATAAAAATCTGCACCAGTGGAGGTGACACACTTGCTTTCACCACTACTGAAATGTACCACTAACCACCTCACTGTGCTCACATCCACTATTTGGTCTCTATAAGCATGCAGCAAGCATCAATGAATGTCAAAGGATGCACTTTTTTCCAACTGATGGAATTCGATTCCACACCTTTGCTTCATATGCGTTTGCATGTTGGATGCTATTTCATCATTGTCTCTGTGCCATCATCTGTTGCACAGAAACAAAATGTAATGGAATATTGGTGGGAAGGTTCAACCTTTACTGCCATACCAGCAGTAAATACCTCTGATGTCATGTGCCAACATAATAAAATAGGAGTCGTTACTTTTGGAGAAGTCGGAAAATCTATTTATTTGTTGCATTAGAAGTATAGCACATTTGAAGGTGACCTAAAATTTTGTAATCATAAGTAATGTCCCACTCAAATAATTTTCTATTCTAATTCTTTGGGAGAAGGCCAAACAAGCTGTTTTTAAAAGTGTAGAAATTCCAAGAAATTAAATGAAGTCCAAATAAGCTTTTAAAAAATAATTCAGTATTATTATCAGTAATATTATATATTAAGGAGGGAAGAACTTCAGACTGATTTATCAAAAAATCTTATGACTTTATCATGTAAAATGATTGAAATAGACCATTAAGTCAACTAAAATAGCAAGAAGTATACAATGAAGAAATGAGAAAACAAATGGCAAGTTATGCCTTTTTTCATGTTATTGCTTAGCTCATTATAGTATGTTGCTTGACCATGTACATAATTAAATTCTCTTCATGTCTAATTTTGTGTGAATGCATGAAGAACTAGTTTCTTCAGCCATTTAAATGTTCATTGCTCAGTTCTGAATATATGATCACTCATCCAAGGTAGAAGGTTTGCGCTTTACATGCATTTAAGTTCAATGTGAAGTCTTCCACATGAATAGAAATAGAGCTGAATTCTTGGTAGAATTGGAATTTAATTAATTTGTGTTCATGTATGAACGTGTAACTTTTATTGCAGTGAATATCTAGATTTAAATTCTGCCATTTTTTAATTGGATAAAAGTACTAAACAGCTTACTGAACATACCTTAACAGATACCAACTGAACATTTACTCCATTTAAGCTCTATATCAGTATTGATTGCATAAGTGCAAGACAGAATCCATAGGTTTCAATGGCTCTGAATTAAACTGGCATGTTACTTTTGTGTTTGTAGGACAGGAAATTAGCTGAAGCAGTGAAACTAAACATGTTTGGGATTGATTGCATGCCAACTTTATTAAACCTGTCATTAATAAGCTATTTTCCTTTTAGGATGGATTAAACTTGTTAGGACTGAAAACAAATTATGGTCTAGACATCAGCAATTAATGTTGCAAGTCCTTTTTTCTTGCTGTGGGCGCTGTGTGTCTTAATAACATGTTTAAACTTTTAGCTTATTGTTTCCCTTGGTTGGATGCTGCTATTGGACTATGTTTTTATCTTGCAGCAATCAAAGGCATTAATTCAGAACATTTCTTCACAGCAATCAAACTAACTATTATTAGTCTGTTTAATGATATATTTTAATGCTACTTTTGCTGTTTATTCATGTAGAGATCTATTCTTGTTCTTGTAACCTTTTTGTTACAGTTTTGTATGGAATAGCATCTTCAATGAAGCAATTTATCTGTATTTCAAGATTTATAACTGTCAAATTGAGTCTGAAACAGAAAGATAATCATCCCTATAGTGTGAAACTTAGTAACAAGAGAAGACTTATTCACTCTTTCCAAGGTCTTATGTTCATTCTGGAAGAAAAAAAAAAATGGATAGCACCTGCCTCAGGAAGGCAGGAATTTATGTTTGATCACAAATAGAATGTATTTTTCTGAAGCACTGTAAATATGAAAAGGCTAATGAGTTGCTGGTAGGAATCAGGTGAAATTTTTTCGGAAGAAGGAAAGTATTTATAGCACTAAAAAGCCTTTTAAAGGCTCCAGTTGGAGCGCTACAGAATTCTAATTGTAAGAAAAAATACGTGAAGTGTTTTTAAGGAGCACCAATCAACTTCTATTGAAATATGGTCACATCTAAAATCAATCATCTAGTGAAGAGGTATCCCACCTTTTCTTGTGAGCCCCTACCCTCTCCTTTAACATGTTTTGGGGAGCCTTACTGCAAAAGCAGCTCAGACATGCCCTGTTGTTTAGAGTAGGCCTTGAGAGATTATCTAATGCAGACAAAATAGCAATTCCCTCTCACTCCAGTTTTCTGCAATTTTTTTATGACCATTACAGCACAGAGATGGGGGCTGAAAAACATATATGTATATGCAGGTGTGAAAATGATTGGGAAAGTGGAAATGTCTTTTTAGTGTAGAATAAAAGGGAATGTCTTGTCCAGCTTAGCAAAATAATAATAAATGTCAGAAGTAACCAACTGTTTCAAGACAGATTTCAGTAAATCTTTGGGTGCCTGTTTCCCAGAAGAAGGGAGATCTGGGCAGAATCTTAGAAAGTCTTGGGCTGGAAGGGATCTCAAGACCATTGAGTTCCTAGCCCCCTGCCGCAGGCATGATTGCAAACCACTAGATCTGGTACCAGATCAGGCTGCCCAAGGCCCAATCCAGCCTGACCTTGAACACATCCGAGAATGAGGCATCCACAGCTTCTCTGGACAGCCTGTTCCAGAACCGCACCACTCTCAGTGAAAAGTTTCCCCTCAACATCTATTTTAGATCTCCTCTCTTTTTACTTACTACCATTCCAACTTTCTTCCAACTTTCTTATCATATCTACCTGTGTAAAAAGTTGATTTCCCTCTCATTTATAAGCTCCCTTTAAGTATTGGAAGGCCACAATAAGCCTACTCTTCTCCAGACTGAACAAGCCCAGCTCACTCAGCCTATCTTCCCAGGAGAGGTTCTCCAGCCATCTGGGTCATCTTTGTGACCCTTCTCTGAACCCACTCCAAAATCTCCATGTCTTTATTGCCCTGGAGGCCCCAGGCCTTAATGCAGTACTCCAGATGGGGCCTCGCGAGGGCAGAGTAAAGGGGGACAACCACCTGCCTTGCCCTGCTGGCCAGCCCTTGTTTAATGCAGCCCAGGATACCATGGGTCTTCTGGGCTGCAAGTGCACTCTGCTGTCTCATGTTAGGTTCTTCATCCAACAGAATCATAGAATCATAGAAACACAAGATTGGAAAGGACCTGCAAGATCATCTAGTCCAACCGTCCTCCAATCACCATTACTACCCACTAAGCTACTAAATCGTATCCCTTAGCACCTCATCCAGATGCTGCTTGAACAGCACCAGGGACAGTGACTCCACCACCTCCCTGGGCAGGCCATTCCAGTGCCTGGCCACTCTTTGAGAGATAAAGTTTTTCCTTATATCTATTCTAAATTTCCCCTGGCGCAACTTATGGCCATTCCCTCTCGTCCTGTCTTTAGTTACCCAGGAGAAGAGTTCGACCCTCTCCTCACCACAACCTCCCTTCAGGAAGTTGTAGAGTGTGATGAGGTCTCCCCTGAGCCTTCTCTTCTCCAGACTAAACAATCCCAGCTCCTTCAGCCACTCCTCATAAGACTTGTGCTCCAGACCTCTCACCAGTTCTGTTGCCCTTCTCTGGACACATTCCAGGGCCTCAATGTCTTTCTTGTAGTGAGGGGCCCAAAACTGAACACAGTACTCGAGGTGTGGCCACACCAGAGCTGAGTACAGGGGGATGATCACCTCCCTGCTCCTGCTGGCTACGCTGTTTCTAATACAGGCCAGGATGCCGTTGGCCTTCTTGGCCACCTGGGCACACTGTCGGCTCATGTTCAGCCAAGCATCAACTAACACCCCCACATCCTTTTCCTCTTCATAGTCTTTGAGCCGTTCTGCCCCAATCCTATAGCATTGCATGGGGTTATTGTGGCCAAAGTGCAGGACCCGGCACTTGGCCTTATTGAACCTCATCCCATTGGCCTCAGCCCAGCTATCCAGCCTGTCCAGATCCCTCTGAAGGGCCTCCCTACCCTCAGGCAGATCGACACATCCTCCCAACTTGGCATCATCTGCAAACTTACTGAGGGTACACTCAATCCCCTCATCTAGGTCATCAATAAAGATATTAAACAGGATGGGTCCCAGAATCGGCACCTGGGGGACACCACCTGTAACGGGACACCAGCTAGACTTACAGAATCCGCAAATCCTTCTCAGCAGGATAGCTCTCAAGTTGTTCTTTTGATCTGTACACATATCTGACATTGCCCTGACCCAAGAGCAACACCTTGCACTTGGCCTTGTTTAACTTCATCAGGTTCACATGGTCGCACCCTTCAAGCTTGTCCAGGTCCCTTCTGTCATATTGACTGCACCATTCATCTTCACATCATCAGTAAACCTGCTGAGGATGCACTTGATCACATCATCTACGTTGTTGATGAAGACGTTATAGAGTACTGGTCTCAAGACTGACCCCTAGGGTAGATAGCGTTTAATGTCAGGCTTGTTTCGCTGCCCAGTGGGGGAAGGTATAGCAACTGATTTTCTGAGGTCTTGCATTACCTCCAAAATAATTAAAAATAACTTTTATGTTCTACGCTTTGTTAATCTCATACCCCTTTGTTTTCATTTCTTGTGACATGGGAGCAGAATGATGCTGACTTTTGCATCCTTCGTGTTGCACAGCTTATCTTTGAGGTTTGGGAGCATTAGCCTTTTAGTTAATCAAAAACAAATGATCAGCAGCAATTTCACAGTGTTGATATGGTTGTTCTCCTGGTGGGAGTCAGAACCACCTCCTGCTTGGCATTGCAGTTGAGAAAGATGGCTGAAAGTAAGCTAAGTACCACAGAGAAAAGTATGGACTCAGTGACTAGTTTTAAGATGTATCTACTGGCAGCTTTTCCTGACTATGTCTCCTCTTCTCTTTGCTACTACCTTCTTAGTACTTGTGCATAATTTCAAAACACGTACTTCCTTATAACTGAAAACCTATGTAGCTTCCTCTAACAGTAACAATACTAATATTTTTCTTCTGCAGCACATAGAATTTTTTAATTTTGTTTTTCTTATTTATTTTAAAATTTAGTTACATGTTGTTCACTGTAGAGAAATGGCTAGGCACTTGGTTCATTGTACATGACTCAAGTTGTTTTGTTTTAAGCTCAAAACAAGCAAGATGGTATCACTGTCAAGTTTATCTCTGGCTCTCGTTATGATTTTACATTTCAGCTAAAGGATTTCTACTTGCAGGAAATTGAATGTCTATGAAAAATGAAGGAGCAATTCACTGTTATGATTAGAAGAAAGAATCATCTGATTGTGACTGAATACTGGAAATATCAGTATTTGGAATAAAAACAAATATACAGGCTTAATATAGTCATCGTACGCACTGAGTTTGGAGGATTACAGAAAGATTCCAATCTACAGTAGTTTTACACAATAAAGTGTATATTTATATTATATAATTTTATATTACGTATAAATTACTCATATCTTTCTGTCATAGGAAATACTTCCTGTCCTCTGACCTTCTATAATTACTAATGCTATTTTGCCAGAAAGACTATTTTGAATTTAGAAAGGCTACTGCATTGTTTTAATTATTCATTAAAAGATGGGTTAAAGTATGTCTGAGAGCAATGCTTATCTAATTTATAATTATACACATAACAGATAAACTCAGTGGATTAAGCTTTTTTTTTTTTTTAACCTGAAGGGATGAGATTTGAATGCAGCCTGGGTAGAAAATCTTAAGTAGATTTTCTGTAAAATATCTTTCATAAATTAAGTTTTCAGTATTTGCAAGATCTTTTTTCTTTTTCCTCATATCTTGCATTATTTTAACAACAATTAGCAATTAGAAGTTTGTATAACAGTTGACTTGAGCATCCCCAGTTCTTAATAAATGTAATTTTGGGGAAAGGCCTTGAGAAAATAAGATCTTCATTTTAAGAAATTCTTTGTGTTAAGTTACTCACCTCTGTCATAGGAACTCGACCTCACATAAACAGATTGTTTTAGAAAAGAGTATATAAAATACTGATTTGAACTTATTTCTGATAGTTGAACATTAGATGTCTGCCAGTGATAGTGTGAAATACATAAAAGTCTTGGATGTCATTGTTACACAGTACATCTATTTCTTGTAAGAGGTGAAGTCAATCATCTTCAAATAAATGCAGAATTATTTCACAGCTGTTCTGGTTTCAGCAGGCAGGCCTGGAAACCCCACACAGCCTTTCGCTCACCCGCCCCCTCCTCCCAGCTNAACTCTAAACTAAGAAACTCAAAAAGAGGTAGGGAGTGTACATTTCTCAGCAGATTACAATTTCAGAGATGCTTGCACTGGCAGAAGAGTCTGCTGGGAATTCATGGGGCACGATGCAAAGATGTACGGGTGGACTTGTTTGGCTCTAACAGCAGAGTAGCATCTTCATGCAGTGTTGCCCCTGAGCTACTGAGCTCTGTAAAGTGTTGTGAATTGTTAGTTTACCATTAGTTTTATGCTAGCACAGGCATACTACTTCTAGATGAGAGTAGGCTTCTGTGCAGCTCCCAAGCTTCCTAGTGCTGTTATGTTCATGTTAGGATGGGTGAAGTGGATGCAGGTGTCTTGATTGCTACTGTGTGGGCAGTTACCATCTCATAGGAGAAAAGACTTCTTGTACTAGAGCTTAACAGATTCTATACCAGCAGCAATGATATTTCAGCGTTGCATTCAAATTATCAATTGATTTGCCCTGATACAAAATAAATGAGCACTGAATTTTAAATAGACATACATGATATATAACTCATTTTTAAGCTATGAGCTTTTTCCATGTGCCGAACCAGATAAATACTTGATAAATAAATAGAAGTAGCTGGAAATTAAAATTAGCATGTGGTTTTCATGTTCATATACATGTAGGTGACTTTTTCTGCCTAAAATAGATTTTAAAATAATTTCATATTAATAATAATTTCATTAAAATGTCAACATTTCTTTTATTATTTTTAATACATGTTCATTAAATATGTTTGTTCATAAAATATCAGTGTTGTTTGATAGCTGAGCTACAGGAAACAATTTATTCTTCTAAAGAAAATGTTTCTTTGGGTATTCAGCAGTAGATACTCTTAATTTTAAAATATATGTATATTTCACCTCTCAATGCATCAACATACTATTCGTTCCTAGGAGTACGTATCATTTCATTTTCATAATATTGTAATGAAAGATAAGGATTATGTGTATTTTTAATATTAAATGTAAATAATAATAATAATAATAATCCTAGTGTGCTTTTCCAAATATATTCAAAAGTTATTTGAGCAGTACACATGGAAATATCTGAACCTCTTATCTCTAAAAACAGAGAGCAAAGACATGAGTAGTCTATTGCATTCTAGGAGACAAACTGTTTTTCTCAAAAATATGTTTATTTCCCAAATAATTATAGCAGATATCTATATTCAGTATGGTATACAGAAAGAAACTCACTCTTTTTTTTTAGAACTTTGGAGTGATGTTTTTAAAATGGCTTTAACTTGTTTCGCTTGTTGTTCAACATCTCTTTTGAAGTGGGTTCAGGAAGGAGAAAGAGGAAGAGAAAAATACTGACTTAAAAGTCCTCTGTAACAATCCTCTATGTAGCTTATGGGAACTACCAGCTAGTTTTTCAGTACCATTATTTATTTATTTGTAGGCCACTCTGGTACCTAATCTCCCAATTACCCCTGTGGGGCTCTGAAAGCAGTTAGAAGCTTGCAGGCTACATTCAGTGCCTATCAAATATGTAAGTGCATGTACACATTGTGAGATTTTTACTTTTTTTTTTATTTGTGCTGGGAATAGTTACAGATGTTTTGTTGCTGCTGTTTTTGTTATTTCCTAACCTTAACTGAAAGTCTGGTTTAAAATTAATGCTAAGGAAAAAATGTGCTTTTTATCGGATACTCAGATTTCATCTTACATATGAACTTTAGCTCCACTCACTAGCTGGCCTTTAAAGGGCAAGATAAATACCCTTAAGTGAAAAATGATGCATTTGTATTCTTTTTAAACAAACAGAATTGCACATTTTTAAAATCAAGTCATCTCTCATTCTTGCAGTCTTTCAAACATTCTACTTTTGTTTCCATCAAAAAACAAAAAGTTTATATCCCATTGCTTACTTTTTTACAAGATCCAGTAATTTTCTGAGCCTTTGTAGTAGATAAGTCGTTAAGACCATAATAATTGTATTCATTAATATTCCTGCATTAACTAAAGTGAAAAAAAATGTGGGAGAAATGATTATATGTCACCTTAAGATGAAGTTAATGCACTAGAAATAGTTGAAATGTGTGACTGTCTCTGATGCAGAACTTTTCATTAGTTCTTAGTTCTCTATTTTCTTGTGGTTGCATACCTGAAGAAAATTTATTTGCATACTTCTAATTCAGAAATCATTATGTTGGAAACAGTCTTTGAGAGAAGTATATACTGGGTCTTATTTCAGCTAACTAAATTGGTAGACTTGTATCCTCAAAACAGGGATTTTATGTGGTTCAGATCTGATTGTTCGTCTTTGTGCTTTTTAAGCACAGAGGCTTTGATTTAGATGTTCAGAAACCCTATCAAACTAGGTCCCAATCTATGGCATATCTACTCTGGTTCAAGGTCTTCTGTTCCATACTTCGATAACATGAAAAATCCCTGGAGAAGAGGAAAATAGAAAGAACAGGAGGTTTTACTACTGAAATATTCAAAGAAAAACATCAGTGGTTGGTTATTTTCTGCTAAGCTTTGAAAACAAAAAGAGGATGTGTGACACAATTCAAGTATTTTGTTCCTAATCCCACTCTCCTTAAACTCTGGCATAGATAATAATAGTTAAAATACCTTTTCAGCAGAAGTGCTGTCAAACTTTGATCCTGTGTTTGTATCTGTCAATATATTCACTGGCTACAAATGATACTACTGAGTAATTTTTCTCAGAGAGAAAGGGACAAAACATTTTAAAAAATGATAACATAGCATATTTCTCTAAGTAACTCCCAGTCTTGATATTAGTACTGAGGTTTGAAGAAAACATTTCCAGAGCAGTTTTTTACTCCCAAATTACCTTTTTAATGAGGAATGAGAAAAGGTGAGAAATTACCTCCAGTGTGTTTGCTTACCCCCCTGAATTTACTATTTACTGACATATTAGAATATGGTAATAGGGAGAGGTTCTTTTTTCCTATTATTAAATACAATTTAAATAGATCTGAGGATAAACTCTACAGATGTAAGAGTGGAATAAAAATATTTGCTATTTCCTGTTGCTAATAGCACTGTTAGAAGGCTTTTTGCTCCACAACACTCAATTTATTTCCAATAGAAAAAAGCACTGGAATAAAATGTTAATCAGAGGAATACAGGAGCATTTTCAATAACACTTTGAAGTTTAGTCATCATAGATATCCTTTTTAAATTGTTATTGTTACACCAACCAGATAAAGATTAAAAAATAAAAAGATATGCAAAATCAAAATATTTTTGAATATAAAATTATGTCATTTTATGTTATTCATTATTGTAAAAATAAAAGTTAATTTCCTTCTGGAGTTTTTAGCAATATATACAGATCACATATAGATAATATTTCTGACTGAGTGTTGGTAGTTTTCATTAGTCATACGCAATGATTCTGAATTGTTGTGGCATATTGGCAGGCAACTGGAGAGACTGAAGTAGAGATTTGCTAGCGAGAGCCTGAGCATGTTTCTGTCCTAGCACCACTCTTTTAGACATCTGTTTAAAATCTGTTTCAGAGCCTTGCCTTTCTCGAGCTATGCTGTTACAGGTTTAGTGGCATTCCCTCAGTGAAAATCTCAGAGACTTGGGACACCTTCATGTAAATTGTCCGACTATACTGAATATGAGTGACCAGATAATACAAGAGCGCCATTAAGTAAACAATGTAAAATGGGTTTGCATTAAGATCAGGAGAAAAAAAGTGCACTCTGGGCAAAAATGTGATGTTTTAGATTGACCAGCAAAATCCATTTTAAGTATCTCAGTTCCAAAATTCTGTATTGCTGGTGCTTTATTCAGTAGCTTGATAGTAGCCAGCTTGGTGCTTAGTTATTATGGAGACGGGCAAAGAAGACAGAGCAGGGTTCCTCAGTAGTGCAGGATGAAAAACACAGAGTAATTGTTTATGTAGTTGGACATAGAGGTTTATATACATTATGGAAAGTTTACAGTTGCCAACACCATTATTTTGTTTCTTCAGGTTTTTTTTCACAAACTTCCAGCCATCTAATAATCCTCTGCAAATTGCTTCATCTCCCTGAGAGCTCTCGATCTGTCAAAAAAAGTAGTGATCTGGGACATTTTTCAAATCTTTACTATAGGTTTTTACCATGTGATGGGCTTTTCGGTTGAAACATCAAACTAGCACTCATTCTGTTGTTCAGGCAAACAGAATAATTATTCCACCTTACACTCCACAAAGTAGAATTTAATCTGAAGCAAGAATTTTTCAGTTCTCTTTATTTGTGAATTGAGGAGTTGTGTATAAAATACTAATAGCCATAAAATTACTATGGAGGAATTTCTGTGATGTAACGTTAATGAATAATGGTGTGAATTCACTTAAACACACTTCAGTTATAACTTCTCATTAATGATGACCAAAGAACGGCATAAGTACATCTGTTTAACACCACAGTTCTTTTTCTTCATTTGTTTTTCTTTGTTTTTCTTTGTTTGTTTGTTTTTATATGAGTTTATAGTTATACTTTTTTTGTTGAATTTACGAAATATCAGTTTCTGACTCATTTACGTTTTCTCTTTTCAGGGCATGAATTAACTACTTACTACACAAATTAAGCTTTAAGGAACATAAGCAATGCTGGAGAAAGATCTTTATTTTTCCAAAGCATTTATTTTAAAACAATTTATGTAAACAAAAAAGCTAATTAACATATTTTGTGCAGAAATGAGGAATGGGCATGTAGTGAGTAGCCTAGATTTTTTGTAAAATTGCTATGAATGTGTGATCAGCAAACTGACATCTTTGACATTGAGATTTCAGACTTCTATGTGCATAACAAAAATCCGTCATTTAGGAAATCATTATTAGCTAAGAAACTGTCAAATCAAATATAGTCATAAGTGAATTGTAATACAATAAGATTTTATTTAGAAGAAAGATAACAGATTTTTGTTCCATTTCTCTTTCTCTCTCTCTTTGTTCAAATATAAAATATGTCTAAATTAACATTAAGGAACATTGGAGGCTAACCTGCCCCCCTTTCTTTTTCTCTGCAAGAAAATATTTGCAGAAAGATATTTGCAAAGCAGACTCTGCTATCTCCGAGGCCATCTTAAGAGAGTGCATGAAGACTTAATTTCCAAACAACTGCACATCCTTCAACATTGGATAAAATATGTTGTGATTACAGTTCAAATGCACAACTCTTTCTTGCTGATGACTGCCTTTTAGTTGGTGCTTTAGAGGATTGGCAAATGAATTACTAATGTAAATGTAAACTAGTCTTGCAAATAATGCTGTGATCAGTATGTAATAATGAGTATAACAGCTGGGAAAGTGTGCAAATAGAAACAAATAGAAATTAAAATATTTTGGCTCACTTATTCTTTCTTATGTAGAACAGGACACCAGTTCAAAAGGCATTCTTCTGTGCTTAAACACATTCTGTGCTTCCGTGTTTAGATGATGACATTGCCTGTATCCACGGTTTAAAATGTACATGATGTATATGTATGCACATATTTTGTATCTGATGTTGTTTCTTCGATATACTTATTTAACAGCAAATACTTTCCTGTAATGAAAGATGCATCATCCTTGTATTCTGTACCAAANCATTGAATTTTATCCTAGAACAAGTTTCTTATGCATAAATATTTTCATTATTTTATATCATATTTGCTCAATAGTATGACCTCCTAAAATGTCTTGATATCTATGGTATTCTACTTTGCAAAAACTTTTGAGGGATTCAACATTTTCATTACTTACAAATCTTATTTATTATTGTAATCTTCATCTATCATAACGTAACAGAATTGATTAAAGGACTAGTTGACAAAATGCAACACACCACCAAAATATATTTATATATATATGCAGTGTTCAAAACTGGCTAAATACAGTTGTTTAGAAATTTACTTCTCAATACAAATTCATCTACTTTTAAAAATATTTTGGTGTACTGTGATTCTAACAAAACATACAAAAGTAATTAAATGGAAATCCTAAATTAGAAATTAGAAATTAGAGGCAATTATTTCATGTTTTATTTTACTTGGCATATTTTAGTGAGTACAAACCTACAGGAATTATACTTTTAAAAATTAGGTGATGTTGATATCTGTAATATAGAATGATGCTTCTAAGTTAAATAGAAAAGTTTATAGATTTAATGTTATATTTAAAGAGAAAGAGCAGAACAGAATATGTATGTACCTGTTTAAGTGTCAGCTGAGCAATGGTTTTGCATATGTAGAATATTAGACTTCAGAACTTACACCAAAATCTTCAAAGGACAGAAGTGTTTGACTTCGTGTGCAAATTAGATTCACAGAATCCCTGTTCAATTCTGCCCTAATTCCCCTTAAACTCTTATCTCCACACAAAAGCAAAATAACATAAATAGTGAAACAGACTGAAAACTCTCCACATAAAAATCTTAAAGGTGTAAGCAGAAAGAAACTTTGGCAGTTCAAATCTGAACCGGCCAAAATCCCGAAATTTGTACCATTTGTTTTGAGGATGGTTTCCCTGCAGCAGGTGACTATCTCACAAGCTGTGATTCTTCTTCATACTCTCCTTTCCCTTTCCATCATTCAGAGTCAGGACTTCCCACATAGTTAATAGTCGGATGGCTTATTGACAGACTGAGGCTGGAGTCTTGTTCTAATTTACTTTATGCTGAGTAGTTACTAACTTCTTTAATTTGACCCAGAAATTTGCTTTTAATCAACCCCTCACCGCTTATACATTCACTGGATCAGGCTTTCCCTTATCTCTATCTGAAAGGCTTCCCTAAGCCATTGAGGAATGAGGATTCCCCACGTTCTCCAGACAATGCAGATCTTGATTGACTTTTGATAAAAGATGTGAGAAAAGCATGGTCACTGATGACTTGCTTATGTTAGGTTATGTTAAGTATATTGTATGTACAGCATGAAGCCATGTGATCTTGTGAAATGCTTTGAATCCCTACGAGTCATTTCAAACAAAGTTAAGGGACAGCCAAACTCTTTTAAAGCTAGGGTTAACTCCTCTTCCAGTGTTGTATTTTATTCTGTTTGTGGCACCTGGCCAGTTCATGGACTTCAGTACCCTTTTCATCTGATGTGAATGCCACTTTTTGTTCAACAGCAGCAGTGAAACTGTGAACTAGACAAGGCATCCTTGGAGGAGTAAGATCACAAGATTTCAAAGATAGTTACTATCATTCGCATTTCTGTAATCTCATTTACATTCCTGTGTGAATTGCCCAGAATGACCTTTCTGACACTTTCAAGGAAGAAGCTGGTCAAGGATTATGCCTAGCCCACACAGATAGCAGAAATTCACATTTATTGATGAGTTTTCTTGATTCTTTCCTTTCTTCATGTAGTTCTTATCCAAAATTCCTTGAGCCTATGGTGTGGCCTGAACATCATGAAAATGATGACTTTCTCCTCCTCTAGCACTAACAAAATTTTTCCATTTCTCTTTTTCTTGTCAGCAAAGCTGTCTAAAAAGAAATAATTTTACCCTTTCCCGAGCTTTCTTCCTACCTAAGCAATTTCTTTCTTCATCACATCCTTGCTCACTATGCAGAAAGGTGTGATGCAGTACATTTTTCTTTCTGGGCAACTTAGTCACAAGTGTAAGAAAGTATGCAGAGACATAAATGAACATAAAAGAATACTGAAATAATTAAGTAGGGAATTTTATCTACAGATTGGCTTCATTCTTTTGCTATAGTCCCCACAGACAGCCTTAATTGGCAACAAGTACAATCAATAGTTGATTATGACATTAGAGGAAGACAAAGAATAAGGGCATTAATTTCAGAGGTTTATTTTAAAATTGTGAGCATCTACATTTAGGTCTAAAGCTCAAACGGAAAGATCAAAGAGGAGTACTCAAGCAGAATTCAGGATTGTCCTGAACAAGAAAGAAAATGACAGAAGACACAGCAAAATTGAATAACTCAATAAAGTAATTCCTGAGGTGTTATACTGCCAGGTTCCCAGGTAGCACGATAAATGGGGCTGCTTTGGACTCTTTTGTGCAATCTGACACAGTGCAAAGAGTATCCCAGCACTGAGGCAAAGAGTTCACAATATAACTGGCATTTTGATTGTACTTGGCCTTTTACTTTATATACACTGCCTCATCAGGACGTGCTTAATGTCCCCCTCCACACAATGCCTTTTATCCTTGAATGAGTAACAAGTCATGGAGACCCTCTATCCTCTCTGCAGATAAGCCTGCTTTTCTACTTTTCAGATAACATGCAAACTACAATAGATCAACAGCAACATTGTCAGGAAATATTGTTCAGTCTTATGGTGGGAACATGCTAGAGCTCTTTTAGGCAACAAGAAACACAGTCATCTCCTACTTTACAGCTACTGTGGTAGTTGAAGCATGTCGGGAACGAGTCAAATCTTTGTGAGCGAGGGCATCATGCTCAGTGTTTTGATTCATCAGACATGTCATCAAGGGATAGGAGAGCTTACCAAGCACTCCCAGTGACATGGACATACATAACAATGATATATGAAAAGTATTAGGATTGTGCAATCTAGCAGACTATTTGGACAAGGCAATGACAGCAATAAAATTCCTGTGATAGTCCAAAGGAACTTACAGGATATGAGAAAGAAGATACTTTCTCTTGTTCCAGAACGCAAATGGGTTGGAAAGATAGGGGATGTGCAACAAATAATAATATATGTCCTATGAGTAATTCTGATACATGGGGCAACCTCTTGAAATCTAAGCATCTGTATCTGTGACACACAGATGGCATGGACAATACATAATATCTCAGGCTGGGTATCCCTCCCAGATCATGACAGTTACTGTCAATTTGGTTTTACTGAACTCTGAGGTGAGGCAGAGGGCAGATAAATGTTGCCAATTTTTGTATTTTTGCTATTCTCACCACCACCACCACCTTTGTTCTCCGTAAGTTCGTGAATCCATCTAAAGCTCAAAAGCTGTAGCTATGACTTTGCTAGGTGGCAGGATTGTGACTTTTGTCCTTTGTCTATTGGTTTTCATCAAGAAAAATTGAATAATAACAAATATTTTGCAATGTGGAATGAGTAGGAAAAATATTTTAGAAAAGACACTTAGATGATGCAATAATAGAAGTCAGTTAGTAAAATGACATTACAAAATCTGTCTTTTCTCTGGGAGAGTTATTTGGCTGATTCTTACATGACGTAGGAATCACTACTGCTGTGTAACATACTTGTATGTCTTTCAAATATTATTGAGCAGAGAGTATTCTGAAGTCTTTGGTTTTCAAGACATTTTTTGTGCCTCTTTTTCTGTCTCTCTTAAGGTGAGTGATCTAAACCAAAATTCATATTGTAGAATATTCAGGTCTCTGAAGAATTAATTACTACTTTAGTTGAACATTTTCTTCACTTCTTTTTTTCTCCATGCTAAAGGCAAACTGGCTAGTCTAAACAGCTTAAACTGTACTCTTAATTGGAATTTTCAAAAATTATTATTATCCTGGTGAATCTTCTGCCTGTTCAATTACCTTGACTTTTGAAAATATTTTTCATTCCCCAGCAATAGAGTCTGACATACATAACACTTAGCCTAGCTCCAACTTGTTAGATTATAGTAGTATGACCACCATTTGATTTAAACAACAAAATTATGTATTAGAGGGATGTGTGCTGTGAAATAGCACGTCAATTTAATGCCCCAGAAAACATAGATTTCACAGTAGTATGCCCTCAGAACAGAGCAAAAGCAACATTTGCAGAGGTAAAAGCTTGACAATGCTTGAGTTGTTACAAAGAACTGCTGAGCATGTGGGAATTGAGTCCATATATAAATATTACATATCCTGAAACTCTTTGTAAACATCAGAGAAAAATGAATTTAAATTAATAAAATCATCAAGTTTCTTGTTAAGGAAGACATACCTTAGCTCACATTGCTATAGACGGGATGGTTAGTTAAGGACTGTCTTAACTGTGTTTCTAAGACTCTTTTTTTTTCTTTTTTTCTTTTTTTCTTTTTACAGTCTGTCAAATACTTCATGGTTCTTAAGCATAGTGTAAAGTATTTAATTTCCTTGGTGGTTTCCTTAAAGTAAATCTTTCATGGAAGGTTCTATAATTATTGTATTATTTATCTGAAACTAGTCTCCCAAACTCATCTTTTGAATGTGTATGTAAATAGGCATATCCTGGTTTTTCAAATCAGACATTGTTAAATTGTAATTCATTTCTCCTAAATAGTCATGCATCTTGAGATTTGTAGTATTGATAAAAAAACATGTATCAGATACTTTCATAAAAAATAATATTATTAGATATTTGAAGAAAAAGATTACTCTATTCTTAAACAGTACAGTTGCTTAGATTGCTATTAAGAGTTGGTTTATACAGAATAAATACTTTAAATCCATTTTTTTCTACCAAATCGTGACCATTTCCCCAAAATATTATTAGAATCAGATCTTACTATTGCAGACTACTGCTTAAGCAGATATCGTTTCCAAAACTGAATGATCATTTCTGCATTTAAATGTATCCTGTTTCCAAGAATCAAAATATACTGACAAAAGACGCAGTAAAAATATCTCCAAAAACACTTATAAAGACAAAGCCAGCAAAGATTCTATTTATTGATTTTTTTTTTCTGATATAGGAATAGTAGCCTACTTGCCCTAGTTCTCTGAATAGACTTCCTCTTGGATTTCCTTTATACATAATTAAATTTGACATTAAAAGTATAACTTCTCATGGGAAATGAACTTCATGTTAGCACAGTCTGAAAAGACAGTATAAAATAAAAATGTTTAACACTTTAGGGAAAAATGCAAACATATAAATCATTTGTTTGTCTGATAAGACTGAAAAGATTCTATTTTGTCTTTGTTCTTCTCCTGTTACACTGTGAGTTCTTTTCTGACTATGAGGTGTGAAGTATCACTTTTTTTATTATTATTATGACTGGTTCAGTATTTTCAATACAAATAAACTCCAGCAATTGCAAATTTTGTTTATAGCTACTTTTGCATGTTTTTCAATGTTACTGCTTGTTTCTGGTTTCTGGCTACATCTGTTATCTTTCCTGTGTATGCGTTTTCAGTTATTTTTCTCATTGAACATCTAGGTATTATTTCTTGGTGTCTAAAAAGCCAGGCAAGAAGGAAAGAGAAAAATTAGTACCTTTATTATTATTAAAACTTTCATTCTACAAAATGTAAAGAGAAGAAATTGAGGTCGCAACTACAATTTTGGCAACATTGCAACAATTTTTAATGTTATTTTAAGGTGAAGATAGGTTCCAGAATAGGATTTTTACTATTTAAAGACAAATACTTAAAGCAGCATGCCAAGTGGAATCACATTAACAAGACTGGAATTTTGAAGAGCTGTATCACAGATTTTTTCCAACCAATCCTTGCAGATGAGAAAGCGGTGATAACATGATGTTAGTGGTACCCTTTAATATCCTACTGGACAGCACCTGCTATGGCAGACAGTGCAGATCCTACTCAGGTTCTGCAAAATCCTAAGACAAGCAAGGCAGATATTTCTTCCTTAGAAAAATTGAAGCTGAGACTCATAAATCTTGGATTACTCCAAAATGTGAAAGAGATTGGAGACGGTTGTAGTTAATGTTTCTATTCTTCACACCACTCTCTTCATCCTTTTTCTTTTCCATCTGTCTATTCCTTGATTTTTTCTTTCCTCTATGGTTTCTTATTCCAGTTCTCTCCTCTAGTCCTATGTTGCATTCAAATACTTCCTCACTGCCATTCATTCCAGAATTTCCCTTTTCATCCACCAATTTTCAGCCCTAGCTGTGCCTTTCATTTCATTTTCACCACGTCACTCCTCTTGTGTCTTACTTCTTGTTTTCATATCCCACACAGCTTGCATATCAGCAAAGGGACATCAAGAGCTTTAGTCAGCTTTCTGCTTTTCGTACTGGTACACTGGATCTCAGTGGCAGAAAACAGCTCAGGCCCTGCAAGTTTGGACTGCAGATGGCATATTTGGAGAATATGATTGCCAGGTTCTTAATGTCAGTAATGATCATGGGTGATTTTTCATTTCCTTATAATTTAGCCAACTTGATTATTTTTCCATAGGAACAGACAAAGAGATTTTCTTAACATCAAAATGTTCCCCTGCTAGTTTTTAACTCTTGATCAAAACTGCATGCAAAGTAACAGCTATCAAATGAAGACTGTGTTTTTTGATGTTGTTGTTTTTCTTTAGAACACAGGTGAAAGCATGTTTATCTCACATGGTGCTTTATAACATCATGAGTCAAAGACAGGAAATTCTCAGCTCTGAATAGCAAAATGTTTGCCTGAATTTTTTCAAAGATATGGTAAAATAATTCAACAATGAAATAGTTTGTGCTTATATGGTTGCAGACCAAGTTCATTAAAATTTGGACTACTTCCAGCCTGGAAGAGTATACAAAGATGAAGAAATACACTTACTACCTTTTTTTTTTTTTTTTTCCCAGACAAATCCTATATATTTAGCTCCTATACTTGGCATTGGTGCACTTTCACCTTGAAAATTGCATGCACTTCTGATCTCCACTTCATAAAAAGCATGTTAGCATTCTTGAAAGCATTCAGAAGAGAGCAATGTAACTGCTAAAAGGACCAGAAGGCCTATCTTATTGGGAGAGAATGAGGTCACTTGGATTGTCTAGTCTAGTGAAGAGGAGAGGCAGCCTCATTGCTCTCTGCAACTTTCTGAGGTGAGGAAAAGGAGAGGGAGTTGCTGGTCTCTTCTTCATGACCACCAGTGGCAGGACACATGGAAACAGCATAATGTTGTGCCAGAGGAGGTTCAGAATAGATGACCACCATGAGGGTGATCAAACACTGGAACAGGCTTCCTACAGAAGTGGTTAATGCCTTATGCCTGTCAGGGTTCAAGAGAAGTTTGGGCCTTACTAATATGAATATAGAAGTTTTGACCTCAGTAATATGATTTAACTTCTGTTTTGACCTGAAGAGGTCAGGCAGTTGGTCAAGATGGAAGACATTATAAAATATGGATAGAAATCTTCAGAGCTACACCAGTATTTAAAAAGTTTGTGCTTTGCAGCATTATTTGGCCTTTTGACTTCTTTCATCTTCGTCTGCCACTTTTATCGCTTCGTCTATTACTCACTAAGGATGATTACCAAACTTGTAATAAATCCCCACCACTACTAAAGAAAAATCTATTGCTACTGCATAATTACTATTAATGATTTAGATATGGCTATTGCTGCAAAGTGTATTTCATCTGCAAAACACAGTAAAAAGTTAGACTGCATCACCAGTTTTATATCACAGGTGAGCATAGCTACTCCAGTATGAACTTAAAATGCACTTTTTTACGTTGTTTCCATAACATAATGAGTAACAAGCAAAATTTATAGAATATTTTTATCATAACACATTAGTTATGTAAAAATATTTTTTTGCATTTTCAAAGCCTCACATAAATGCTTCTTAATGTCATTTCAGAAAAGAACTGGAAAGTGATGCATCATCATGCATCAAGAGGATGGATAAGAGATGAAATAAAGATGAGATTGGCCAGAAAATAGCTTTTCTGACCTCATCTAGTTTCATTGTTTCCCTGCAGAGCTGTATTTCTATGCTGTCCAGGATCACTTTTGCACCAAGTTGATCAACTAAAGAAATCTTAAATACAAAAAATACTGAGTTACTCTTCTTCCTGTTTATGTGTGAGATATACATAATTTGTTGTCTGCGCTCTACAATATAAATATTTTAATGTAAGATTGTGAAGACTGTTTCACAACCACATAGGAAACAATGTAATTAAAATTACTTAAATTTTATGTACTTAAAATTACTTAAAATGTACTCTATTTTCTTGCACCATTCTCTAAATAAAAGCATGATGCTGCAGTGATTCATGTTCTTGACAAATATGTGCAGCCTTTTTTTAACAGCAGTAAGTTAAACATGCAAGTAAATGCTTGTAAGCTTGACACTTCAGCAAATGCAAGTCATTCTTATGTTCAAATAGAATGTTAAAGTAGATATTTAGAATGAATTTTATGTTAAAATAGGTAAGCCTTTTTTCTTTATTTTTTAATGGAAATATATTGTATGATACTTTAAAGATTGTCGTGAAGAGAAATTAAAAAAACACAAAAATGGGTGGGTAGCGCAAATACTTTCCCCATCATCTGCCACATACCAGCTGCAATCTTGCCATTTTCAGTGTGCTGTAGCAAGCTGATTTTTTCTGCTGATTATTTATGTCATGAATAGGCATGGAAGCAGAATTTTTAATGATTTTTTCTATCTGTATGTTAATAAATTTCATGATACAGTGAACTTTTAAAGCTACAATGTTTTCATCCTGCAGTATCAGATGCTTAAATTCTGCCCTTATCTCCAGATCATTGTGAACTAATTTTCAGCAAGGGAAACTTACTTTTATGATCTGCTATTCATTTTAATTAATTACTGTTTGCCTCATCTTTTTTAACTCCTTACATAAATGCTAACTGTGATGAAATGTACTCACATTGTCTAACCCTTCTTGCTAGGTACACTACACATTTTTCTAATGGTAGGGAATGACTTGTGACCCAATCTTCCCCTGCATCATCAACATGCTTATCATATATGTGTTGTTCTGCTGTCCAGAAAGCATGGGGCTTATTGCAGATATACATGGATGTTTCCTGACTTGCTACTCAGAAAAATAAGAGGGCAGTATAGGAGCTGGCTTGTACACTGGGAAAAAAATCGTGCAACATGCTACCCTTTGTTTCAGACATGTCAAGAGACGCTAGGGAATACATGAGCCGCTGTGATGGTGGCATCTGACAGGCTGATAAAATTTTCGTGGGGAGTGGAAAAGGATTTATGTGGCACCTCTGCTTGTATAATGCATGATCAGTAAGCCCAGTATGACAACAGATGTACTGAAATGACTCAAGTAAACAGTGACCAGAAGCAATTCACATACTTCTCATTAGCCCTTAAACATTTTAGGACCTTTGAGGAAGAAGAATCTTCAGGCTGGAAAATCTAGAAGAATAAGTTGCATTGGCAAGCACAGATCACCCTGAATGACTGGCGGAGACTTCTTTAAAATCATACAGCAGTAATCTTTCTTGAGAGGTGTATCACGCAGTCTCTCATGTGGAGATTTTTGAGGGTATTGTACAGCTATTGTTCTCAGTCAGCTTATTGTGTGATAATGAGACCATCTCATGACAAGCAGGGGGTGATCCCTGTCATGTGACAAGGAGTAGCTGGAAAATGTTTTGCCACTGGGCATGTTTTGATACCATGTAAAAAATGTGACACCAGCACACAGTCGAAGCATTCACCAAATGTATTCAGGGAAAAAAAAAAAAAAAGACTGTGGAACCATCACAAAACTGAGCAGCTAAAAGTGGGATGCAAAAATAATTCACTGTGCCTGCTGCAGTACAGCTATGAACTAACATAAGGTAAAAGTAAAGCAAGCTGCTAACTTCCACAGCTCTATCTTTTCTTCCCAGCAATGCAAAATAGATTTCTTAATGCTAGTTATCTTATAAAACTGTAAATTAAATTATAAACTGCATAATGCAAAAAATTTATCTGACTCAGCAAAACCAGAAGAAACCCTTCTACTTTTGAGATTCTAATTGGGCACAACTGTTTTTCAAATGTGACATGTTCACTGTCTTACACACAGCACAGTTAAATTTCATAGGCTTAATCTACATTCAATGACACACAGAGTTTATAGTATTAAACTTTAGGCAGGATAGCAGTGCCACCAGATACCCCTGGAACTATTTTGAGCACACTCCTTGAAGGGGAGAGGACACACAACACCTTGGAGTGAAAAGACAAAAATGGTTGGCCATGGAATAATGGGAAACATCATAGCTTTGTTTCACTTTTTGATTTAAAACTTAGGAAAATGCAAGTCATTTTCAGTTTTTATACATAGTTTTCAGTGACTCTGAAATATGCAGAAAATTATTCCTGCAAAGAAGGAAGTTTTTGTAACTATGTGGATAGTCTTATCAGAATAGGCTTAAGTAACACTAGTAACATCACTGAGCAAGTATAGTAGTTCATGTGTATATATACAGAATATGATGATAGAATGTAGAGACATATAATATATAAATTTAAGTGTATGTGCTGAAGTCATACGTCTTTTGCGGTTTAAAACGTGGTTATTATAACACAACATTTCAGGATTTCATGGAGGTAGAAATAAATGTGGTAAAAATTGTGATGACTGCTATGTTCTCCTGGTATCACTACTAAATTTATTCCAACATATTGTTAATCTAGGTACTTTTCATTTTTATACATCAGAGTATACTAGCTTTGCTATTTAATTGCCTTTTTGTTCTAAAGTGCATTTTAAGGACATTTCCAATACTTTGAATTTAAAAAAGTACTGCAGCTACTGGTAGTTCTGCATATCTTGTGTCCAGTGAGACCATGGAAATGTGACACTGCAGGAGAACAAAGGCCAAATTGGGTCACCCACCATCATTTTCAGTTTCTTCTCAGGCTCTGAAGGCCATATAAAATGACTTCAGAACAAATAATGTTTAAAACATTAAATCATCAAATGACTATCTTGATGGATCTGAAAGAGAAAAGGAGTCGTTTTTCAAAAAATTAAAGAATAGAATTTATTTAGTGCATCATCCCTGAAACTATCCATGTAAAATACATGAGTCCTATCAGCAAATTCTCTTCAGAGATCCAAAGTAAAGTGTTGTTCTGGCCAGATCTACCATTCTGAACAAGTTCCTTTCTTTTTTTTTCCCGTGAGTTGTTTTGGCATGTACACATGATGAATGATTCACTATTCATCAATATGCAATATACGTTCTAAAATCAAATTGAATTGAAAGGAATAGTCTTGTTATAGGTTGCTGACAAATGAGAAGAACAAAGAGCTTAATGTACCAGATCACTGGGTGCATTCAGTAGGGCAGTTCTTAGCATGTTGCTTGAAACCAAATGGAGATTGTATTTTCATAGTTTTCTTTCTCTTATTTTACATTTTCTGATTTATTACTAAGATTTTAATTCTAAGCAGGAGTTTCACAAATAAGCTATTAAAGCATGAGTAAGAATATAAATAGGAATAGCAAGAAGATAGTATTGGAAAAATACATAGGTTGCTCCAAAATAATGCCTCCTATTTATTTCCAGAGAAAGTAGAACAGAGACAAAGAGCACAATAACATCATTTAATAGAGCAATTTCACAGCCACCAGACACTGTTTTTCAACTTAGTTACCATCATTAGTTATGCATTTTTGCCAGCAATGAAGAAGAGCCTCCATGCCATGTTCATAAAAATGTGCACCAGTGCAGGTGACCCATTGTGGCTGTCACTACTGCTGAAATACACCACCCACTGCCTCATTGTGCTCACATCCACTGTTTGCTCTGCACAAACATTTGGCAAGTGTCGATGAGTGTCTATTGGTTCAATCTTTTCCACATGGAGGAATTCAATTTCACACCTTTGCTTCATCTGCACGTTCACATCAGCTGTCATTTGGTCAGACTGCTCCTCTGCTGCAAAATGTAATGGAATATTGGCAGAAAGATTCAACCCCTACTGCCATACCAACATCTGCCTCTGTTGTCATGGGTCAACATGAAACAGGAGTCATTACTTCGGGAGCAGCCCTTGTAACTCCAAAATATTGACTCGTTTTAGTACACTAACACATACTATTACTAGAGATACTATAAATTCTTATCTGTAGATTTCAATAAAAATGATGGGCTTGGTTTAAATATTATATACTAATAAAGGTAATAATATTATATATTTATATATAATA
>WBMW01006074.1:0-16744 GCA_013396635.1 Penelope pileata
TCCATCCCTCCCTCCATCCCTTCATCCAGCCTCGCACCCACCCACCTGCCCATCATCAGCCACGCTTCATCCAGTGCCTTCGCCTGCCCACACCTCTCCCAGCTGCCCTCACCCACACCGCGTGCCCCATGTCCCATGTCCCATGTACCCCATGTCCCATTGCCTGCTCCTGTTCTCATCCACGGGTCCATTTCTCTATCCATCGATTTGCTTCTTCCACCACCTCCCGTTGGCCATCCTCACCCCATCCCACCACTGTCTCTTCCACCCACCACCTCCACCCACATCCCGGTACCATTGTCCCCCTCCATGGACACAGCACAGGGGACCGTCCCCGTCCCCTTGCCATGCCTGGGTACCGTGGGTGGGTGAGCACAGCTCAGTGCAGGGCACTGGAGGAGCCGCAGCGCTGTGGGCCCAAAGCTGCCACCACCATGTGGGGGTCCTGCAGACCCATGGGGCCCACGGGCTGGGCGCCCAGCTCGGCGCAGGACCGGGGGACACTGTGGGGGACGGTGAGCGGATGGCGGCCCTGAGTCAGCCCCGTGCCGCCCGCGACGCCCACTGCTCCCCGCCGGCGTCTGTCTCTCCAGCTTGTGATATTTCGCTCGCCGGGAGCCGCGCCGGAGACGGCACCGCAAACACTGCGGGTGCCAGATTGTGCCGCCGCAGCCTGGCACGGCCACGCGAGCCCCTCCCGCCCGCGGCTCCGTGGGCACCGCGCGCCGCAGCGGGAGCCCCCCCGGCTCCCGCCCCGCGAGTGGGCCCGGCGAGCCCAGCACTGCGGACAGCGCCCGCTCCAGCACCGCGGACAGCGGCGCGGCGGGGGGCTCATCGCTCACCCCGCCCGGGGCGCGCCGCGGCCGGCCCAGAGCCGAGCTGGCGGAGCCCATGGCCCGGCCCCGCTCCCGGGGAAGCCCCCGCTGCCCTCTTAACCTCGTCGCAGGGAGTTCGGGGCTCGGCCGGCCCGCTGCCCCTCCCGCAGGCGGCTGCGCTCCCAGAGAGAAGCGGGAGGAGGGAGCCGAGGAGTTCTCTCCAGCACCGCCTCCTCCGCCCCTTGGGCACAGCGCGGCTTTCGGGAGCGGCCCCGCTGCTGAGCCCCGTCCTGGGGACGGGCGACGGCTGTGCCGTGGGAAAGCACGACCGGCACCCGGGACTCCACACTGCCTGCGCCTGGGGCGGCTTGAAAAGACGCGCTGACCTCTCATCTTCCTCGTAAAGGAGCAGGAGTAAATTCAGCACTTTGTACTACTTCTTAGAGCCGTTTTCTGTCGTTCAGATCTACCTCCCAGGGTTACCCTGCCACAGATCGAGGGAAGGGCAACCGTAGTGCAGGGAGTGGGCGCAGCTCTGAGGTTATCTACTCCCTTGAGCACAAAACCTTACCTCCTTGAATACAAAAACTTACACATGAGATACAACCCTGCCTTCCTTTGTTACTTCAAGACTTTCTAAGCAATGCAGGGTCCAGACTTACGCTGTTATTACTCCTAACTGAATAAAACTCGGCCTCTAGCAGACAGGTTGGACTAGATGTCCCCCAGGGGCACCTTTCAACCTCAGCTCTCCTGTGATTCCAAAATATTAACGGCATCACTGACCAAATTGTATTTGCAGCTTAAAACTACGGACTTTACTACAGTTACAGTCACCAACCATGACAACAGCATCACTACCACAGCTCTTATACCATTTGGACTCAGTGTTTTGCTGCTCGAGGTTTCCAACGCTGACGTTAATTTCCTATCTGTAAAACATCAGTAAAACTTATAAAACCTCACCAGGGCACTAAGTCCTAGAGACACCTCAGTGCTGTAGAAATTGGAAGTGCAATGCATATTTCCTTAGATGTTTGAGAAGACAGTGGTAATACAGACACACTTTCCAGAGCATAAAGCCTCTGTATCTGCACATAATCTTTCAGTGGTGCCAATTAGCAACACTAAAGTAACAGCCATCTGTATCTCCATCGAGAATGGAAGTCCAATAATCGCAGCCTGTTATCCCATTTCTTCTTGTCTGGAGGGGAGCCATCGCTTCCCGAAGCAGTTCTGCTCCTCCGCGCTGACTGCAGCAGGCTGGTTCTCTCATCTGTTGTTGCGCTCCTGCAGCGAGATCCCAAGGCAACTCAACACTGACGTAATAAACTCTGAATGGGAATTCCTTGTGCTAGGGCGGTCCTCCTTTCCTGGACAAAAACTGCCACTAGTGCATCAAAAAGCAAGAAAGCAGACGCACACAGCCTATCCACTCTAGCCCCAGGCACTTGTTCCATGATGCTTGCTCTCAGTGTCTCTGCCTGAATTTTGTTCTTGACTCCCCTTGCAGTGCAGATAGTTCCAGTCCAAGTAGCATGCCGGGTAGGTAACTTGTCTTGCTCACAAATTATTTTCATAAGCACGCAAAGAAGGAACTGAGAGTACAATTAGCCTTTCTTGTAGAACTCTATTTCCTCCTTCTCAATATTGATGTGTTCTATTTAAATGTTTTTTTGTTTTTTTTTCTCCAAAAGATAATTACTTTAAATCAAAGGAGCAAACATACCAATGTTGCAGAGCACTGTAGAATTATTAGAATTATGAATTAATCCTGGCACAATTTTTCAAGAAATGCCAGGATTAAACTTGCCAGCCCAACTTGGAGTCAAATTACACCTAAGTATTAGAATTCCATCTTTAACTATATGACCCTACATATTTCTTCCTTAAAGCATCACAAGTAAGCTCTACATCCAAGATTTCCATAAAACTCCTTCAGACACCTTCTACACTGTCCCTGTACACAAATTCTGAAAAATAACACACAATTTGTTCCTGACTTGGGCCATCTTGTATTTAGGGCTGGTACGTGACAAACAATAGGTTTGGGTGAATTATCAGCTAAAAGCTGCCTTACAGTCACGATGCCAATGCAATGGCCTGTAATGACTATCACAGTTAAGGACTCAATTATTTTTCTGAAATGAAAGGAGGTGAAACTAGAGTGTGTCACAGTACAAGATCTGAGTTCTGTTTCCAGCTTTGCTCGCAATGATCTGCTGTTGCTTTATTTCAGCCTAAAGGAAAATTGTCTGTATGGGATCACTGACTTCCTCATCATTTTTAACACCTTAGATTCAAATAAATCTGAGAAGCGCTCAAAGATGCAAAGCTAATGCAAGTTTCATGAAAAGACTTGTAGGAACAAATGACTAAAATCTCTGCCCCCGCTGTGGGAAAGACTGCATCCTTAACTTCCTTCTTATTGGGCATCCATCACTAAATGCACGTCACAAACCAGCAGGAAATGAGGTTTCAGGAGTTCATGGAACAGTTAGTTAACATTAAGGATACCTGCCTCCTCGAGTCAGTTGCCAGGGCTGTGCCCTGTCTGCACACAAACGTTTGCAGATGGAGGAGGAGAGACCTGAGCTGCATGTGATGCCCTTCCTCTCGACCAGGCGACCAGCTTTCTGCCAGCAGCTAGGACATTTTATCCCTGGTGGAAACAGACAGAGCAGAGCAGCGGATACATGACACCAAAGCCTGCCCATGATACAAAGCCAGGAAGAGGAGCATTGCTCAGCAACCAGAGAACAAGCAGGGGGGAGGAAGAGTAATGGGGGGAAAAGAAAGCACACTCCTGATCTCCCCCACAGCAGCCCACCTATTTTAATTACAGCTACCTGAAGAAGTACTAAAATAGTACGGTGGCAGTTTAACTAAACACACTTCCAAGCAGCAAAGCCAGGTCTGTGACACAGAATGCATGGATTTGGCCTTTGCATTCTTGCTCTGTCTGCTGCTTTTCTCTCTCCTAAAGCACAGAAACCACACCTTGAACTCACAAGGCTGGCGATTTTTCCCCCTCCTGCATTACATTACCAACTGTCCTGGTTGCAAGTGGGACAGAATTGATTTTTTTTAAAATTCATAGTGCTTTGGCTATGGGAGAAAAACAATACTGATATCACACCAATGTTTTAGCTGTTGCTGTTGTCTGAGCAGTGCTGCACAGAGCCAAGGACATTTCTGTTTCTCAGCTTTTCATACTGCCCTGCCCGTGAGAGGGCTGAGGGGAGCACAAGGAGCTGGGAGGGGACAGAACCAGGACAGCTGACCTCAACTGGCCAAAAGGGTATTTCACGCCATAGGACATCATGCAAAAAAAAAAAAAAAAAAAAAAAAAAAAAATTTAAAAACTAAGGGGAGCTGGCCAGAGCTGCTGCTCAGAGACTGGCTAGGCATTGGTCAGAGGGTAGTGAGCAATTGTGTTGTGCACCGCTTGTTTTGCGAATATATATTATCATTATTATTTTCCTTTGCTCGTCCTTTCCTGTCTTAGTAAATAGTTTTTATCTCAATGTTCTACTTTGTTGTTTTTACTGATTCTCTCCCCTGATCTCACTGGGAGGAGGGAGTGAGCCAACAACTGCGTGGTGCTGAGCTGCATGCCAGGTTCAATCACAACACCAACCCTGAGACGCAGCAGCAAGCCTACAGTCATGCTGCTCAACAGAAACAAATCCCCTCGATCCCACCACTCCTCTGGACCAACCACGTTTGCAGCACAACTGCCTCACAGCTAGCAGTCTCTCAACACTCAGAAGTTATGCAACCAACTGCACAAAGAACAGAATCTGTCTACATGCAGTAACTTTTTCATTCAATTTCATTTACACAGAAAATTTTAAGTCACTATTTATAGACTGTGGGCAGCCCTTCAGAAGATTCCTTTGGTAGATCTGAATGATTTAAGACGACAAACATTTATACTCCTTTGGACTAAGCAACTTAAATATATTTATTTAGAACATCTACTGGTATCGTAGTCTTTTCTTAAAGCACCAGATTTTAGTTAGCTTGTCTACTGTACAATAAGTTTCAGTGGAAAATTTACTTCCATCTCCAAAGTCAGAATTTATTAGAAATGGTGGAAGAACTTTGTATAGGTATGGATAGTTTAAAGAGTTACTTTCCAGCAGCAGGCAGGCCTCACTCCAAGTCTCTATTTTACTCTGTAGATAAGCGTTTCTCACTTCCCTTATACCAGCTGTGCTGCAATGCCATGAGAAGGCAGCAGGCTTCACTTCATGCTTTGTCAGCAGGAATAACATTAAGATATGCAAAACAAGCTAAAGAAGTTCAGGAATATTTTTTAAAACTTTTTAGCCACTTAGGCAAACAATTGCAGTTAGGTAACAAAAAGGATTTTTTTTGAAAGGCATCTTCGGATACTTCAGGCTGACTCTTAGTTTCCAAAGCAGTAAACTTATTTATATGTATCTGTTATCCTCATCCATATGCGTGCTATTAAATTCAGTTGTATTAAATTCAGAAGCAGTGATCTCAAATGTTGAGAATAAATGATCATTTCCTCCAACACAAATAGCTGTGAGCTATTATCTATATGCATATTATACTCAGGAGATCAGAGACTCACAATCCCTAAGAACACAGCTGTGTAATTTAAATAAATCTATGCTAATAAACAGTCCATATTGAAGCTCCTAGATTTGAGATATTACTTTATTTAGCTACATGATCCTTGAGTAATAGGAGACAACTTGGTGTTCTGCACATGTAATTTTAGACACAGAACATAAATCAATATACACACGGTAGCATGTCTGTATCTTATTTTAAACACCGTGTGTATATTTAAGTACTCTATGTATTTTAATAATTTTAGCGTGTAATATACATTATGATGCTTGGAAGATTCTGGAGAAGTGACAGGACAGGGGAAAATAACCAAAGAGGTGCAAAGACACCATAGATGCAATGACAATCTTGTCACCAGACGTTTTCCTACAGCTTTCATATAGACATTTATATTTTAGAATAAAGCTTTTATAGTTTGTCCTTCCTGAGCTTTTGATTCCTTGTGAAATGTCTGTGAAAACCCATGAAATATCACCTTACTCTACGACATTAATAGAAAATGCCGTTAGGTAACATTCTGATCAGACAGCACTGGTAGCGTTAGCAGATTTCTTTCATTTGAAAAGTAATGTTTCAAGAGGGTGGGTCTCTTCTGCAAGTTCAGAAGTTCAGCACTAATCATTTCTTTAAATATTTACAGTATCCAGCATCATTATGTCATTTGAAATTTTGCACACACAGGCTAGAACAATTCTAATAACTAGCTAAGTGTGTGGATAACTAATTACTTATACAATTATATCAAAGAATGTGTATCCAGTGTGAATAGAACACAGAAACTTGGCTACTTTTCTCTAATAATACAGCCATAATTACTAGCCATAATAGCCACTTCTCTAAAGCAATATAGCCATAACGTATTTGTTAATCTGTCCCACAAAAAATAACAAAGCTTGATTTAGCAATTGCTTGGCAAAAACCTCTTTTGTAGCATACTGGAAGGCAGACTAAAGAACAGTTCACCTTGCTTTAAAACCCACTAACACTCCCATTTCAAGATGGCCCCATTACTTGATTTTTTGTATAAGCTTGGTGGAGGAAGGGGTGAGGAAAGCAGCAATGCAAGAGAGGTTTAATTAAACCAACAGACCTACCCACTTTGTCACTTGGGACTATTACCATAGTGAAATTCTTTTTATAGGCATCAGCAGCCTAACAAACACATGCAAATCATTTGAATTAAAGTGGAAATGCTGTGCCTGAGTGCTTCTGACACCATACCAACCTCTGGGAGCCTACAGCACGTCAGAAAAGTAAATAGAGAAATGGAGAAAAGAAGCATCATAAAATCCGTAGCAAGTACTGTCATCTCTTGTTTGTTAATCAGGAACACAGATTAAACTGAAACTGTTCTTCATGAGGAGTTTCAAATTCATAGTCCTGGTCAATGCTGTGAGTCAGATTTTTTAATCTTGATCCCCTCAGTAGTACAGAGGACGACCAGAGTTTATCACAGAACAATAGTTTAGATCAGCTAAATGCTTAACATGAGATAAAAATATTTTCTACGGGGAGCTGAGATACCACTTGTGTAAAATTATGTTTTCCATAATCAGTGGAGGAAATGCATGGAATTTGTTTGCTTTTCTTTAACTTAGCATAGTTCCTACACCTAGCATAAAACAGAGTTTATACTGTACACAGCTGTTTTCCCTAGGAGTAGCTCCCTTCTAATCCTACGGGGAAGCAACTTTTCCCCAGAGCATAGTTAAACCTTTGGAAGAGGAAATTATTAGCTTCAAATTTTATGTAAATTTCACTTATTTACAGGGCTTAACAGTATTGATGAATTCAGCAGGAAATAATAAAGGAGTTCACTTCTTACAGCTGCCCCCGGTGTTTGCACAAACCACTAATTTAGATTTTTAAGCAAAAAGTACATGCTCTTTCAGTACACACATCCAAAAGAACACCTGTTGACTTTATGCAAGAAGTATCTTTCTTTTTCATCCAATCTGAAATCTCAGAATAGGCACAGTGTAATTACATATGAAGACTTGTCTTCAGTTTAACACTGGTGCCTTTGTATTCAATAAAGACTGTTCCTTCCTTCCTATTTCATTTAGCTAAATCTTACTGAAAATTCACATCTTCACTTGTGAAGATAATCTGTCAGTATCGTGGATTTTTGTTACAGATACCTCCTGGCAAAATTCTACTGCTATGGCTTTGGTGTACATTATAATTCCACGCCAGATATCATCTGGTCCTTGTGTTATTACAAAACATTCATTTCAACTCACTACAAATACTGCGTTATGGCATACACACAGCTTAGCATTTGCAATAACTTTCAAACTGAACATAGGATAGAAAATACTTACAATATGGTAAAATCAGTTGGTTACGGTTAACCTTGCACCTGTAAGTTGCTGTATATTCTGGCTTCAATCCAAAAAGTGTAGAACTGTAGTTCCATTTTCATCAATTACTCGTAGATCTAGGCACTGCTGGATCACCTAGAAGTTCAAATTAGCTCCTGATGAAGCGTAAGCTAAATTATTTTGATAGAGGCAGAGCTTATGATCGGATATTTATGTCAATTTTTGTATGATAGAAGAGCAAAAATAGCATGATTCACCACGGGATCTGTCAGGACAAATCATTCATTCAAAGTTTACAAATAAAACAAAGTAGAGCAGCAATTTCACAAAAAAATCTTTACATCATGTAGGTACAGCATTCCTAAACCAGTGTTGAGTATACTGAAACTAGATGCAGTGTTTCACAACAACATGGTCTCACTTGAATTCAGCAGGGCTTCTTCTGCTTTTAAACGTTAACCAAGTAATTCTGAGCTTTAGTAGACCTGGAAATTTAAACCTCTGACAACTTACTCTTAACATTTCTGATATCCAGGACATACGAAAAAAAAAAAAGCTTTTGCTTCAATAGTTGTCAGATTTGAGTTAATATAGGCCATACAGGTGAAACAATAAAGGCTACTTGGCTAACATATTAAGAGGTTGAAATTTACTTGTCAGGATCTTTTAACCTTCTAAGTGTGAAATATTTACTGCTAGTATAGCTTACAGATCTGGAAGAGGAGAATCTTGATATCATAGCCAAAATATTCCTTTCCCCTGTGAGACAGAATACAATCCATACTTCAAAAGCTGTTTTCTCTCTTCTTTCATTCAGCATTTTCTTCTAGCTATTTCAATAATTTTTTCATTGTCTATCCAATACAATGAAAAATTAACTATTATGGAAAAGCTCCTAACATAAAAGATTAATGAATTAGACTAGCCTTGATACAAAATTTGATACATTTATGCTTGAGATTATGATGAATTATTGAACTGTTTACAACAGTTGGGATTTCCCTCACTATTACAGCACTGGCTATGTGCAGCAACACAGGAAACTAATAGCACAGCACATTCACCCTTCATGCAGTTAAACAGACTTTTCAAACCACAACAGGATTTGGCTGCTTGTATGCTTAAATTATACTTAGTAGTAACCAAAAAATATGAGACCATCTCTCAAACTTTTGGTTTGCTTCACTTTGGAACAGTCTCAGCTTGCAAAGCAGATCACACTTCTATGACATACATAGCTTGGGCTCATGCAGCAAGACTTCTCATCTGGAAGGCCACTCAGAGAGTCATGGAGGAACCAAACATCTTCTGCTCAAACATGTGCTTACAGACAGCTGTTTTACCTCACTCTAAAGTGCTAAGAGAATTACTTCTTCTCTAAAGCTGTGTTCCATTTATTATGCTTAAACATCTTCTGAAAACAGATTTTACAGCTTAATCCTATAAGCAATTTTTTCATATTGTGATTTTTTTTTCTAACGAATGTCAACATAGGAAACTTCTAAATTGTTTAAGTAATGTGTTTGCTACATTGGCACTTGATCTACATCCCTTCTGTCTTATCTTGAAACAAGCAAGCAATGCAACCAGTACTTTCTTTCAGAAGTCACACAGAAGGAAAAAGCACAGACTCTGCTCTGTTACTATGCTAGTAAGTAGGTGAAGGAGGCTGTTACAGATTTGAAAACCATATAGGCTTTGCTATGCCAGTTTTGAAATGGGGAAAAAACAGCCCTTGTTATTTCAACACTCAGCTCCACTTTGTCCTCACTTGCAAAGCTGACCCATTGCTTTGAGAGACTGACTAGAATTATAACACTAGAATAATGTTATACTAGAATGAACATGTTACTAGAATAAACATTATTTTAGCATAGGATCTGTTTGTTATGTGATAAGACAGTCACTATGTCTTGAATAACATTACATAGCACTAGACAGTAAGATTCATAAACACATTTCTGTCCCAAGGGACTCAGTTCTATTTTATTTTCTGGTAACACACTCCTACCTAATGCAGCTCTTATTTAGAGAGGAGCAGCGTACAACTTCTTCAGTGTAAACTTGTTACACTAGGAAGTCAATAAATCCCTTTTCCACAGTCGCAAGCAGTTTTCAAAGATGTTTGGTCCAGTCAGTCACTGACCCTAAACAAGGATGAAAATACAGCAGGATCAGTAAGTGCAAGAAAAACCTTTGGTACTAGGCACACTGGTGCATCTTTCTTCCCTACTGATTTGAAAGGAACGCTGTCTACTGATCAAAGTGATAAACCATACAGCAAATATAGTTCACAGGAAGCGCTCAATAATCGACAAGAGCCTGACTTCAAAGTGTAATTGAAAAATAGTTGATTAACCTGGAAAGGACAAGACTGAACAGAAACAATGTTTAAATTATCTAAATATAATAATGTTTAGATAATAATAAGATAATAATGTTATCTAAAAGATAGTTATAAAGACAAACTTTAGTGTACATACACTGCACATGGAATTATTGCCTTAAATTATTTTGCACTTTACAGCGTGAAAAATTTTGGGTAAACACCAATCTCTGGAGCACTAATGAACATTACAGAAAAGTGTTAAGAATAAATTATGCAACCATTTGTCAAGAACAATACAGAAAGGCAATCATTCACCTTTAGACTAAGAAACACTAGATTATCTTTAAAGATTCTTTCCCTATTGCTTCCCATTTGTGTATTCCCATGGTCATCAGATAAAAGCATCATCCCTAGCTGTTCATTTACAACTGTGTATGCGTACGCACATCTGTGCATGCAAATTCATTTATTTATTATGCACAGTTGAAGACTAGCCATAGGTAAGCTAATTCACATAAACAGCATTTAAATTAACACCTTAGTTTCTCACAAAATATTAGTGCAACACATCACTGTAACCAGTACGCAATGCCTTGTTCCAAAATTGTTCTCATAAATCTTGCTATTTCTTTTGCAATACCTTCATCGATATTATTTTCTGATATTCTCCTCTGTCATCAGGTATTCATTACATAATAAAACAACTGATGGAGGGAAAACACTGTATCAAGTGAAACAGATTACTTCCATACTAGTTCAGTAAGTATACACGTAGATAGACATTCACAAATACAGAAGAACTAGATGGCTGCCCAACTTTTGGGCCTGCCTGGGCAGCACTGAATGAAGAGGAATCTTCTTGGGCCACATAGAAAATATATGATACAGTTAATGTACAGAAGTAATAAAATTTAATTTAAAAGTTTTAATTAAAAATATTTAAAAAGAGAGCAACAAAAACATAAAACTGGGGGGATATTTGACCTTGTTTTTGTGAAACGAATGCATCAATGCCTGGTTCAATGGAAGCAATGGGTTGATGCTTGGACTAGATTATCTTAGAGGTCTTTTCCACTCTTAATGACACTATGATTCTAAGTTATTTTAACCTAATGAACATCTTACTGTAGACTTTAATTATTAAAGTTTTATATATTCCTAAAGCCTAAGGTATGTTAAATGATCTACTTGTAATGGCACCCTAAATTAGCATTCTTGAAAACAGTAGTGTCCAAAACGTCCACAGGACAATGGAATATCAGCATGATTAAGAACTAGGTTGGGGGGGTGGAACACTCATTTATTCAAACTGAAAGTTTACTTGAAATTTCAAAGCATTAGTCTATGGGAATATTGAACACAAAGCAAATCAGACCAGTCTGGAATACCCTGAACTTTCAGCTCACAGTTGCAAAACTTTCTTTCCATCTTATAAATCATTAACAGCATTTGGATGCAAATAAACTACTTTCAGAGTGACGCAGTCATGCCTGCAAAGTCACAGAGGAAAACGTCTTCCTGAGATAACAGTCTCAGCACTTCGTCTGAAGGGAGTGAACAACCAACCACAGAACAAGGAAGCAAGGCAATACAAAAATTTTTATTCCAGAAATAACAAAATCCTGACAGCATAACGCATTTGTGCCATCTGAATAAAACCTCCAAAAGAAACAAGTTTCATCTTTCCCTTTCAAAAGTTGCTTTTCAGTCAACACCTGCTTTTTCTCTCCCAAGCACAAAACTACTCTTCAGTTCAAGAACGTTTTCAAAATATTGACTGGAATGCATACACTGAAATATGCATAGGATCTTACTTATTAAATTTAAAAAAGTACTATGCTGGATAGAAGTCTTTTAAGCGCTCTGATGAAAAGACTCGACTCTTCTCTAGGAAATGAGGGCCCAAACTAACAGAAGATGTTTTAATCAAATATAAGTGAAAACATGATTTTAATTGATATATTTCAAAAAAGGCTGAAAAAGGAAATGAAAAACTGCTTGAGGAGTCAACGGTATACACTGTAATGTTTACATTCAGTGGTGACAGCTGCAGATGATATATCCAGAAAAAGTGGGTCCTAACATAATATGTTGTCTGGGAGAAGGGAGAGCCTCTTTCCCCTTGAAAAGACTAAAGCAAGAAGTTCTCAATGTATGTCAAGCTGAGACCCAACTAACAGAAGGCAGCTTTTCTGTCAGAGAAGACAAAGCAAAAGGATGTAGTGCAACTTCCTTGCAGACTTCTGCTCCCAAATCCTTCCTTCAACTCTTCTTTCTACTTCTGGTGGTGGGAAGGAAAGGCATTTCCTCCTCCTGCCTCCGAGTCCATAATCTACCCTATGTGTCTCTATAGCAACAGCAGGCACCCACAATTCATCTCCAAAGAGATTCAAACACAGGAATCAGTTCAGCAGTGTATTATGGACGTATGAGCTGCATTGGACATGATCCAGAATCAGGTGTTTGCTCCCACAAACGATCCATACATACACTGAAGTCTTACTTTATAGAAATCATTGTAGTTACCCCCAGTATCTGTCAAATCCTTAAATCACAGAAGAACAAAATCAGTCCAAGTATCATCTTTACTCTAAAATGACTACTCCAAACTGCAAGCTGACATGGGCAGCTCCTAGTTCAATTAAGTATACGCAGCACCACCTAGTGGTGAAGATGAAATCACCACTGACATGAATTACAAAGTTTTACCAGCTTTTCACTGCTAAACATGTTTAGCAGTCTAGCCTGTTTGCTCTTATTTGCCAAATACTACTAGTGCTTTTACTGTAAGAAAGCGTACCTACCAAGGAAAAGAAGGCCAAGAAGGCTGAGCCTCCGACAACGGAACCAAAGACTGCTGAGCATCAAACGGATGCAACCCCTTTGCAAATGTTTTCAGAATCCTACAACACTCTCCCACATGGTTTCTGGCGACACAGACTGAAGCAGAGTTTAAACAAATGGTCCAGCTTAGCTTCACCTGTAGTTCAGCTAAGCGCAGCACTTGCATTTTATATAGGATTGGACCATAAATTAATACAATAAACACTGAAGGCTGGCAAAAACTGAAACAGTTTTAAATTGGTTGATGGAATAGAAAAACAGTTCACACAGTTAACAAGATACAATATTTTAACAAAACAAAAGCCTTTATTCAGAACAAATTAGTGCGTCTTTACAAAAAAGTCATGATTTCAACTTACAAAGTCAGCGTTAGCAATGCACCTTTCCTGAAAAGGAAATCTTTGCCTTTTATCAAATGTCAACTGCAAGTGTGTGTAAACAAACAAACAAACAAAATCACCAATACCCCCAAAACTCTATTTAGATTACATATAACATGTCTTCATAGGTGACAACTATCAATTTATACTTCAGGTCCTTCTCCTCCAGGAACCAGCTATAAAAGAATAAGAATTTTGTGTTAGTGCCATGGATTTGAGTTTTACAAATGCCTACGTGACAGTTCTTCCTTTAAAACATTTTAGCAGATGGAGACTTCATGGTAGACTGCAAAAGTGGTTTTTAGATTGATTATTATCTTTTCCTCTCAAAAGAGGATGTCAGTTACTGTCAGAGAATCACATGTCAAAAAGAAACTCCAAAATAACAAGAATGTTAAACACTAACTACAAAGGAGTTCCTAGACAACATACAGTATGTTTTTTGTCTTTGTTATTCAGTTCAAGATGATGATTCTGTCTTGAAATGCTACTTTGTTTTTATAAAGACAAAGAATATGCCTCCTTCTAGAAGCATTTCTCCGGTTGCTCATTTCTTCTCCAGAGCATTGCTATACCGAGAAGTTTGTTTTAGGCTTTGCTTACAACTAAAAGTTGGAAAGAAAACCATATGCAGACTGAACCCTTCTATAAACAGTAGGAAATAAGCCATCATAGTACTTCCCTGTGAAGAAAGTAAAAAATGCATAGAAGAGGAAATACAAAAGGGAAAATGCGAACAAAGATTATAGGAAAGAAGATCACTTCTGAAAAACAAAGACCTGTCCCAAAAGCACCAAAGAAGTACTGAGTTCAAAGCACAGTTTTCAAAGAGGCGCAATACAGAAATATGTTTGGCTCTTGCTGAAATACATGCACTTTTAAATATCACTAGCTTCTGCTTCAAGGGCAATATACCACCAGATCAACTAGATGGTACTTTTACCCCACATAAGAAGTCAGAACACACACAATGCATTAAGGATGCAGAACAATAACCAATGCAAGAAAAGGCTCAGAAATGAAGTCAAGACAGCTTTTGCTCAGAAGGGTGAGATAGCAATAGAGAGATTGTTCCATCTACACAGAGCAGACAGACAACAAATCAGTCTTCCTCTTCTCCTCCCACAAAATCAGGAATGCCCTTATGTAGGGAGTCTAGATTCTGCAGCCATCTATGCAGGTAAGCAAAAAAAATACGGTGGGCCTCTTTTATGGTAAAGTATCTAGGAATCTGCAGAAATCACTTAGTGATGCATAATCGCAGTATTGTTGTTGAAGTACTGATCTACACACATCAGCAACTGATAAAAAAAAAAAAGCGTTCATGATTTGTTACAGTCCAACAAAGCACCAGATTTTTTTTTTCCAAAGAACATTGAGGTACAGTTCTCTGTGCCTCACACAGCTAATGATTAATAGCCAAATGACTTAGCAAGCTTACAAGCAGCCAAGCTGCTGCAAACATGTCTATACGTAGCATAATGAATGAGATGCAGATGTGTCCCACCCTACACACTTACACAGGCAAACACTTGTGATACAAAAGCCACTGTGTCAAGCAGCCTCCTTCAAAGATGATGCCATTCCCTCACACACTTTAAGAACAGAAAAGCATTCACCAAAATAAAATTACGCTCATGCTCCTCTTCTCATGCATTTTAAACTGTAAGATGTATGAAGTATGGCAATAAGATCACTTTCCCAGCATCATTCATGAATATATATGTCTTGGAAGCTACTTAAGAAGTTCAAGTAGTTGAATTCAATCATGGATTTACAGGTGCAGAAAAGAAACACGGGCAGACTTTTTACAGTGATGACTTACCATTGTTATGTTATTTCCATTCAGCAAAATCTGGTCTAGTTTTGTGATTCTTCTGCCCTCGGGTGTGATCTCACTGAATTAACATTAGAAAAAGTAAATATGAGCACATAATCATTGACAGTGGTTACAGTTGTGATCAGAGTACTGAAACAAATCCACTGATTGAGATGGCATTTACTGGAAGTAACCAGTAAGTTACTTACTCTGCAGCATCATCTTGATACATTGACCAATTAGATATGGAAAGCTATCTGGCAACTAAAGAGATTCACTATACTTTTCTGCTCAGCACACAAAAGCACGGACTTGTCTTCTAAAAGTCAGCAATTTCTTCAGTAACACTGATACACAAAACAGGTTTTAAATAGCAACACCGCATAACAAAGTAAAAAAAAAAAATATATGTAATCCTTAAGCCTGACAGCTTTTTAAATCTTCAACAAGACATTATGGAAATGTAAAAAATCAAACAACTGGAATTTCAACACAGAACCCATGATGCAAAATATTAAGGCTACAAATAGGAACTTGATTATGAGCATTCACTGAGACAAATCATGCAAAACCTACTCTATGACATGGCTGTCCTGAATAGATCACCTTGTATAGTTTAAGTCTGAGATATATTATTCAATTTGCAAATATTCATGAAATATAAACAGTTGTTTCACAGATCTTATACTATATTCTTCCTCAGGATATCAAATTTTAGTAGACGTAAAAATAATACTTACAACTCTGTAACATCTTCTAATACCATATCTGAAAGTTCAGTTTCAAGGAAAATAAGGCCCAGATTTTTTTTGCATAGAATGGCTCAGTTTGGAAGGGATCTTAAAGCCCACACAGTTCCAATCCCCTACTGCGGGCAGGGTTCCACCCACTGGATCAGGCTGCCCGGCGCCCCATCCAACCTGGCCTTGAATGCCTCCAGGGATGGGGCATCCACAGCTTCTCTAGACACCCTGTGCCAGTGCCTCACCACCCTCTGAGTAAAAAAACTCCTCCTAATATCTAACCTAAAACTCCCCTCTTTTCGTTTAAAATTGTTTCCCCTCGTCCTATCACCATCAGGTCACGTAAAAAGCCCCCCCATCCTGGAAGGCTGCAATGAGGTCTCCCCGCAGCCTTCTCCAGGCTGAACAATCCCAGCTCCCTCAACCTTTCTTCACAGGAGAGGTGCCCCAGCCCTCTGATCATCTTTGTGGCCCTTCTCCGGACCCACTCCAACAGCTCTGCATCCTTCTCGTGCTGGGGGCCCCAGGCCTGTACGCAGTACTCCAGATGGGGCCTTACAAGAGCAGAGGGGGACAATTTATCTTCATTTCACACTATGATTTTATGTTTTAAATAAAATTAACCCCCCCACACACACACACACAGAGATTACTATACTTAATCCATTCATAAAAGTTCCACCCACAAAACTCAGAACTCCCCGAAAGAACAAGCAAACTGAGCCTCAGCACGAAGTCAACGGCCGCAGGTAACACCCTTCAAAGGATACTGACAAAGTCATCAAACCCCAGAAGCGTCCCAACTATCTCTTTGTCGCTCTTCATCACGATGTGAATGCGAGAGCCTATGCATTTGTCCACAAGCTCTGTAAATTAAAAAAA
>WBMW01006074.1:16820-53607 GCA_013396635.1 Penelope pileata
CCCAGGGGCGGCTCCCGAGGCGGCCGAGCCGCGCTGCGGCAGCGCCCACCCCTCAGCCCCGGAGGCGCTACCGGTGCTTTCCGCCTACGCGGTCCCAGTTACTGCGGGGGCAGCGGGACCCGCCGTCCCTGCGCGTGACGCCTCCCAACGGCTCCCTCCATTCAAACCTCCCGCCGCGCGCCGCGCGCGCCGCCCGCTGACGGCCGTTCCCCCCTCCGCACCCCCGGCACAGGGCGGACCCCCGCCTCTCCCCGCCGCCCCAGCGGCCCAAAAGTGCGGGATCGCGGCGGCGGCGCGAGCTACCGAGCGGCAGCAGCTGCGAGGGGTTGGTAGTCGCGTTCGCCGCCATGTTGCCTCCAGGCCTGAGCAATCGCTGCCGCCTCCCGAGGACGCACAGGGTGCCCCGCAGCCCTGACTAGCGGCCCGCTGAGCCGCCGATCGGAGCTGGTTTATAAATGTTTTGTAACGTTTCGTGAAGTTGCGCTCTTCGTGAGGCTGCCCACGTGCCAGCGCTGATCGCCGTGTTAGGCAGTCGCCCCAGAACAAGGCAGTGCTTTTCTCTGTCTGTGGAGTGGAGCTGGTCAGTAAGGATCTTCGTGCTTTTTGTTGTTTATAAAACTAACGGGCATTTTCCCTTATTTTCCATTGGTACCTAAGCTTTCTATCTTTGTAAATTGTCCTCCAGATTTAATATTGTGGGACACTCATTAAATCCACGTCTGATCGCTCCTTTCCTTGTCGTTTATCTTCCCGGTTTCTTTCACAGAAATTTCCCAAGTGGGAGACGTCATCCCAAACCGTGCCATGAGTGCTGCCGCATGAAGTTCAGCTTTCCTAACGTGTAGGATAGGAGCCACCAAAGTAAATAAACACATACATAAATAAATAAAGGCCTCCACGCAGGAAGTGGGACCACAATCGGCAAGAAATGTCATGGGTTGCTCCAAAAGTAATGCCTCCTATTTATATCCATGGAAACTACAACAGCTATAAAGAGCACAATAACGCTGTTTGATAGAGCAAATTCTCAGCTACAAGACATTGTTTTTCAACACAGTCACCACCATTAGCTGTGCATTTTCACCAGCCATGAAAAAGAGCCTGCAGGCTGTGCTCATAAACATCTGCACCAGCAGAGGTGCCTCACTGTCGCCACTGCTGAAACGCACCACCTGCTGCCTCACTGTGCTCACAGCCACTGTTTGGTCTCCACAAGCATTCAGCAAGCATCAATGAATGTCAATGGGTGCCATTTTTTCCTCATGGAGGAATCCAATTCCACCCCTTTGCTTCATCCGCACTTCCATGTCAGATGCCATTTGGTCAGACTGCCCCTCTGCTGCCATCTGCAGCATGGCGACAGAATGGAACGGAATGTTGGTGGGAAGGTTCAACCTCTGCTGCCATACCACCAACACCCACCTCTGACATCGTGGGCCAACATGATAAAATAGGAGGCATTTCTTTTGGAGCATCCCTCATAGTTATTAACATCAATTCCACACCAGCACTCCATTTTTGCTTTTCTTACACAGAAATTTCTGAATAGTTGGTCTTTTAGAGAGGAGTTCAGCTCCACACATTCACGGCTTCCTGCTCTGGGAGGCTGGGCCGTACCCAGCAGGGAGCGTGGGGCTGCTCACCTCTGATGCTGCTTCCAGGCACCCTCCAGCCTCCTGCTCACTCATCTCAAGCAGTCTCGCTACTAACAGCCCAAGCTGACATCTCCTCATGACCACTGCGAAATTCAGAATGACTGTCACATTCTGATTATCAATGTTGCAGCTGGGGGTTGTCAAGTGAAATATTACCAAGTGAAAATATGCATCCATATACATATGGCTTTTAATGATATCTGCTAGCTACGCGTTGAGAAAGAAGACTCCATTAGGACATTGTCAGCTGAGACTTTTCTTAGAGCTTCTGTCTGACTGCAGCTCCTTTCTTTTTCACAGACGCACACCACGTGAGCTGTGAAAAAAGACAGCATCAGTCAGTCTTCCTGGAGCAGGCTGATGTGGTTCAGCCCAACATTTAACATTTTTGTCGCCTTAGTGAGAAAGAAAATTTCAAGCAGTGAAAGAAATCTAATAGTCTATTCTATTCAGAGAAGCAATAAGCCACGATTATTCAGCAGTATCACGGAGATGCCTCTGGAATGCAAGATCCGTCGCTGTGAGAGCAATGCCAGACTGCCCCTTCTTTAATGAACTGAACGCAAGCTCTGAGTACTCCCATCCATCATTTTTGGGTTATCTCATTTCTGCAGGAGATAATGGCTAGTATTTTCTTTCTTTCTTTTTTTTTTTAATTGTACTGAATGTCATGAAAGTCGCAGAATAAAACCAGTAAGAAATCACTCGCTTGCCAGTGCTGGATTGTCCCTTGTAGCTTTGTTTCCCAACGTGTATATTTTATATAATGGAACTTCTGTTGAAGCTGAGGAACAATACGTAATTACATGCTTTGTTGTTACAGTTTGAGCCTCTGGGTGTTGTGCTAGCGATGAGGTTCTCTCTGAGCACTGTTCTTCTATAGTCCTTTTCAGACAGACAGACTTCCTCGGATTTCCACGGAGAACATCCATCCCTGCCAGCAGATCCCCAGCAAGAGCTGGGGATCAACAAACACAACCGAACCCTAAAGGTTAACAGGGGAGTGCAATCTGGGTGTGGGAAGATGACCATTTTTCACTTTTCCTCTCACGCTACATTTGCGTGTGCTGTCGGATGAGTCCTTGAGCCGTCTCCTTTGGGACACAGCAATAACCGCGTCAGGGCAGAGCAGTGCAGGCAGCAGGAACGCTGCCTCCATTCTGCTGCCTGGCCTGACCTACGCGGATTCAAACCAGACGCCATTTCGCCGTGCCATGACTCTGCGCGACCTCAGCCTGAGGTGACACAGCCCCAGGAAGCACAGCTCTGCGCTGTCACGGGGCTCTGAGGAGAAATGAAACAATCATGAAGAGAGGAGATGCTCGCCGTCCCCGCCGGGAGCAGAAAGGGGCTCCTCGGGGCGGGTACCCCGAAAAGTACTTGGAAATTGTAATAAAAGATCATTAAATTTTAATAAAACCAAGCATTTTTCCTTAGGAATCCCCTCAGCGAGGCCGTCCCGCAGCCGCGCGCTCTGAGGGCAGGGGCGGGGACGACACCCGCCCGGGGGCTGGGCGAGGCCCCGCTCCGCCTCCCGGCCCGGCGCTGCGGAAGCGCAGGCGGCGGGGGCTGGGCCGCGTCCCTCCGGCCCTCGGCGCCGAGAGGCGGAGCGAGAGCCCGGCCTGGGCGGCAGCCTGCGGAGCAGCCATCGCCGGGGCCCCATGGAGAAGCGGGGCGCGCCGCCGGCCGCCCCCCCGCGGGGCCCGGTGCTGCACATCGTGGTGGTGGGCTTCCATCACAAGAAAGGCTGCCAGGTGAGGGGCGCGGCGCCGAGCGGCTGGGGGCCCTCCTCCAGCCGCCGGCGTGCCCCGGCTCCGGGCCGGGCGCCTCCTGCCGCGGGCTGAGGCCGGCGGGCAGCCCCGGGCTTCCCCCCGCTGCGGCCTGGGTGTCGGCGGAGCGGGGATGCGGGGTGCCGGCCTGGGGCTGCCGTGCCCCCGCGTGCCTCCCCGAGGCCCTTCCGTGCCCCTCTCTCACGGGCGTTTTGCGTGCTTGGTCTCTTTCTCCTCCTTTGCTCCCTGATTTAACCTTAGCAGGGCTGTTGTGGGAAGGATTTTTTTGAGACTGCGTGTATAGGATCGTGTTTGATGCGATAAAACGACAGGTATTCTAATACTTCTTCAGTCTTGCATTAAGGAGCAAATGTGGCGTCTAAACTTCCAGAGTCACTGCGTGTTCTGTGAGCGGGCAGCCCCCGGGAGCCCGAGCAAATGCTGTCCTCTGCTTGGAAAGGCAGAGCAGTGTTCAGGAAGGCACACAGCTTCCAAGTGGTGAATAACTTCTCATCACGTGGCTGCTGGTTTGTTTTCAAACGTGGGTAAGCTCCAAGGTAACTTTGAATGCTCGGGCTTCCCATTCCTGAAGTGAAAAATCAGCCCAGAAATCAGATTTTGCTACTCAGCTTATCTCGAAACGCAACTGCTCTGTTACTCTCTGAGCAGATCGCTGTCACGCTGGGCTTGACCTGCTGCAGGCCTGCAGGACTCGGGGCCTTTCTGTAAGCACATCGTGTCGGGAGCAGCAGGCAGCATATCATGATGACCAAAGCCGACTTGAGCATCTTGAGCTTCTAGCTCACATTAATGAAAGTTAAGCTGAATCTATTTAACATATATATATGTTAATTCTTTTTCCTTCCATTTCCTCCCCATTTCTTTTCTCTCCTTAGCTGAGCCTTAAAGGTTGCATTTCAGTGTTTCAGTGGGGCTGGCCGCTCACTAGAACTTGATTTGCATTTCTCAAAAGGCATGTTTTGAAATGGTCCAGCGTACTTCAGTTGTTGGAGAACTGAATGATCCAGTTCAGGCAGCACTGATCCAGCAATGTGCTTCAGCATTCCTGGAAGCTCGTCTGAAAGTGAGAGAGGGCAGAGGCTGGTCTTTTCCGTGGAGCTTTTTGTCTTTACAAAAATTCTGGAAACATTATTGCATGCGGTAGTTGTTTTATGAGAATTTGTCTTGACAGGAGCTCTGTATTTGTACAAGGTACCAAAGAGTTAAATTAGTGTTTGCTAATACTTCAGGAAATTAAACAAGCTCGGGGTGGTAACGTAAAACGAATCATCATACCACAGAGGCTGAAGCTGAAGAGCAGTCACTCACTGTATGCATTCTTAAATCTGTTTTTCTGAGAGATCTGCATGGTTTTGTAGTGCATCCTTTCTTCTCAGGGCATCCAGGGACTGTCCACGTGTGGATGTTCACAGGATCGGTTTTTAGATGCAATTAGATCACCTCAGGCTGCAAGGTTTGCAATATTTATCAAGTTGCTTGCTTGCCAAAGACTGCTGAGAGGTGAACGTCCATTGGGTGTCCGTAGGAAGAAGAGCACCTTTATGCCCACACCCTTCTTGCTGGCTGGTTAGAAAATACATAGGTTGGAGACAAAAGTGGTTGTGGCTTTTGTTGTATCCAAGTTCGTACTTCCTGTAATATTACACAGGGTTGATGCAACAGCAAACCAAAGTCTATAAATTCAGAACACCAAATTTTACCTTGATGCCAATAAAATGTTTTTAGAAGTGATTTTTCAGGTAGTGTCATAAATGGGACGGGAAGGCCTTTGAAGCATTTTTTAAAAAATCTCAAGAAATTGGTTAGAGAATTTGCAGTGAAAGATAGTTGGGGAGGGGAAAGAGGTAGCAGTATCACAGGGGTAAGAGCTGGAGGAGTATAAATGAACTTTTAGAGCCACAGACAGGCTTTGTAAAGGAAATTGAACTACAGCAGTCTTCAGCCACATAAGTATAAAAACAACTGGATGAGAGACAGGGATTTTTTAATCATATGCAGATTATCTTCAGACAAATCCTTTTGTCTTTTTCAGTGGAAGTAATGATGTCAAACATGAACATAAAGATGGGATGAGGAAGCAAATACTAAGTTCCATTGGCTTGATTAAAGGAGTCAGGTAGCTTGTTTCAGAATTTAGGAAGAATTACTCCATGAGCTGGAGCCCTATGAACAAGACTTTATAACCTATTCTACCTCTGACTTAACAGATTTGTCATAAAATGTATCCTAAAAGAACTGTAGGCAGGGAGCTGTACAGCCATAGCCTAACGAGCACCATCAGTAGCATGCAAGGCTCTAGAGAATTTGTGAAGGGAAGAATTTAATTAACAAAATGAAAATAAGTAGAATGAGTCCTGTGTGGGTTCACTAAAGATAGATCATGCCTGGCTGACCTGCATCTTTTGTAAGAATTAATGATTGATTCACTTTCTCTGTAAAAGAAATATAGTAGCTCTAATCTGCCTGGAGTTTGATGAAGTCTCTCACAGTGCCACGGAATAAATCATTTTTTTAAGGTGGAGATGCTAGAGAATTAGTACAAGAGCTAGAGCTTGGGTAAGGATCGTTATGAAGAAAAGGAAGCAGCAACAGATTTGTGTCAGAAGAGGAACTGCTGATCTGATGCTTGCAGGTGGTGTTTCTCAAGACTGACTTGGGGCATTGTGGGTGGCTGTGGCAGCACGTACATAGTCAGATGTAACAGTGATGACCAAACTTGAGGAATCATTGGTACAAAGCAAGAGTGAGATGTTGGGCAAGAACTGGATGATAATGAACTCTGGGATGGTAGAAATGGGATTCACTACAAAATCATGCAATAGGAATGAATAGTAATGATGTATACTTGGGAATTAACATTGGAAGACCTCTGCAGGAAGGAGAAAGACTGCATGTGGTCCAGGATAAACCACAAAAATGAGGTCATTTGAAGGAAAGGGGGCAACAAATGTTTTCCTATAATCTATTACTATGTTTATTGATGTATAAAAATTCTGATTCACCTTTCAGAAAAATGGATTCAGATTCTCTGTCACTTCCCGGAATGGAAATGGTAGTCCTCAGGCAGTCTGTTCTAGAGGAGGAGGAGGAGGACTTGGGAGAGCTTGGCTAGGTAGGCTAATTAAGTCAGTTTTGAGGCTGTAGTCAGATGAATGCTATCAGTGACTCTGCGAGTACGTGAATGTTCTTCCCTTTCTCTCTGCCACCTCTCTGCTGCTGAAAAGGAGAGGCACTTCTGTGGCGAACTGAAATGGGGAACTGAGGTGATGAAGAAATGAGCTTTGTTTTGTTAGGTTGGTTTTGTGCTGGTTGGTTCGCTGGTTCTGTTCAGAGTTTGTGTCTGCAGAAGACAGATATGCTGGCGGTCTGGGACTTCTCTTTTGGTTGTCATGTTTGCTAATGATGTTTGAAGTATTCATTGAACCACTGCATTACACGTGATCGTATTCCAAGAGAATGTCAAAGTGAAAAATAAGGAGGAAAAAATAACTGTTTAATCTAAAAGACTGCATTGGCACAAGAGCAAATGGATGTGAGCTGGACGAGTTACAGATTGGATGTGAAAAATGAATTATAGAAAAGCCAAGTTCTAAAGCAGCTTTCAAATGAGAGTAATTCAGTCTGAACTTGGTGAATTTAAAAAATGAGAGATCATATAGCTATCTTGCTTGTAATAGCAGCAGTTTAACTTGTGGTGTGTTTTGTTTTGTGTCCCCTGAGAAGGCTCCTTTCAGTTCTGTTTCCATCTGTGTTCTCTCAGTGGTGAAATGCATACTGAGTTAGGAAGTTTGACAGATTTCTTGATCATGGGTGTCCTTGTCAGCTGACTTACTCTGAAACTATCTCTTGGAAGGAACGGGATAGAGGTATACCTGTAAAGCTGATGTGTAACTTGGAAATGAGCTCTGACATTGTGGGCTCTGCTGCTGATAGCAGGTAATTAGATTTTTAGGCATGCTTAGAAGTTGTTGTTCTGGTTAGATTTGATGGTCTGAAATGTACAACTGTTCCTGTTGTTTAACTTGTAGGTTACACTTTTCTTACACTTTACCTTTACAGCAAAGCATTTTATGTGCAGTTTGGGAATGTGTAAGAGCATCTTTTTCTTGCAGAGTCTTGAAAAAAATCCATATGCATTTGTTCAAAAAAGAGTGAAATTCAAGGAATCTGTCCATTTGCACGTGCCTCTTGATTCGTAGTGTGAGCATGATGATTTTTGTACATGCCCCTCTCAAGGGCATTCTGTGTTATATTATTTCCCTTTGAAGTAGGGATATGTAAGAAATTGGAGGTTTACCATATCTACCTTTAGCCAGAAGTCTTAGTCTCCTGTGTAATTGTTAAGCCTGGGGCTGCTGCTCACCATGAAGATGGCTTTGTGCTGCGTAAAGTTAACATATTGCTTTTTAAAAGATTTTTAAAAAAATCTATTTAGAAGAGTTTTCTCCAGCAAAGTATTGAGTGAGCTTTTGGGGATTCTGTGCGCTTTTGTTTGTTTATGCTAGCAAGTCCCTAAATCACTCATTTGGTCCTGTTAGCTACTGGATTATGTTGTGATACCAGCGAAATATTCCAGAAATGCTGTTTGCTCACCTCTTTGCCAACGGGAAGGTGGAGTTATGGCCGTGTGCTCATAGAATGGGAGGAGAAGCTTGGCTGTAAAGTAGATCCATCCAGTATTTAACATGCTCTCATCCAGTATTTAACATGCTCTTGTCCAGCCTATTAAAGAAGGGAATGATAATTTGCTTGAAGCATGCATTGTGGTGGGTTTCTTTCCTCTGTACGTACAGGCTGACTTGTTATGGGAACCATTGTCAGTGCTTATCTAAATAAAATAGCAGAAATTTTGAAATGTCAGAGATTTTTAGTAGCATTCGGTTATGACTTTCTTTCATCTGAAATGAAATCAGTAAAATATTTAATAAGTAGCCTGAAGAAGTTGCTTTTTTGACGCTTGTTTGGTATTGGTAAGCAAAGTGGCTTGCACAGAAATGCATAGCAACCACAGCCATTCATTGTCTGTAGCTGCTCGTCATGTCACCGTGAACAGAAAACATGGTATTTTGGTTTGGTAGTCATTTGTACAGGCTTCTCAGGTTGTACAGCATAGGAGTGAATTGAGCCCTATGGAGGAAAACTTTGCTTGCTTGACGCAAGTACCAGATACCTACTGGTTCGTTGTGATCCCACAAAAAGATGCGAGCTGTAATTATTTATTTCCTTGTTAGCCTTTTATGGCTTAGTAGCAGTTAGTTCTTGATTGGATTGGTTTGTTAAGTTTCTCTGCTACTTTATTTAAAAAAAAAAAAANCATAGGGGAAAAGTGAGGATGTTATTTAAGGGTCCGGTAAGAAGAAATAGAATGCTAGAAATATTTATGCAAGCAAACAAATCTAGAGCGAGAAGTTGCAAAATTAGTAACAATTAAGCCCCCCCCAAAAAAAAAGGTTACAGGCATAACATGTGCAATTGTAGATTACATTCCTCATTTGTCTGCTCAGGTTCTTGGCTCCTCAGTACACGACATGTATCCCTCATGTGTGTGATACAGTTCCTAATTATGAGCACACAGAAGCTCAGGTTAAAGAAAAAGGCGATTTTGTTAGCTTATCTGAATAGTTCAAGTTTTTCTGTGCCGTAGAAAGCTAGAATGTCTCAAGATGATTTACAGAAAAAGCCATTCTGACAAAAGTGGTTTCACAGTATTTAGTTATTGGCTTCATCCTGTCTCAGCTGTAATAGCTCTAGCCCACAGTAAAGTCATACTCTTTAGATCTTCCACTAGAGGGTTTGTCACTAATGTGGGCCTGGGAGAGGTACTTTGAATACACTGCATTCCTTCCCTAATTGAGAGTGCTCTGCATAGTTCTCTGACGAAAAAATTACTCTAAATAGCCTATGAAATTTGCATGTAAGCAGAGGTAAATGTGGGAAAAGGATTGATCATAAAAGCATTTGGGCATGAACTGATTATTATAGAGCCAGACAGAAACAGTGTCATCTGGTTTGGAGCATCTGTAGCTGGTTGGTTCCTTAGCTACTGCGGCGGGATGCTTGGTCCAGATCACTGGCACCTGGTTAGCTCTGGTGAGTTCCTGCTCCGGTGCAGGATTGTAAGACTTAGATTTCAGGGCTGTTCATACCATTTTTCTGGAGCAGTTGGTAAGGAGTTCCTTGGTAGTGCACAGGAGTTGAGGTGGTAAGTGGTTATCCATTTCCTGTCTGAGAGAGAACTTGATTTACTTTCACACACTCTTAGTTTCTGAATGCAACAGAGTATGGAAAAATTCTTATTTATCATGTGATAGAGGCCTTTTTTGCAAAAATCTAATCTGAACAGAAAGTGACTAGTAGGTGTCTGTTGTGTTGAAAAACACTTGCAGAGTTAGATGATCCCTTTGTAGTTAAGGCGTAAGATGGAGAGAAGTGTAATTCTCCACTAGAGCTCCCGTGTGCTGGGCAGCTTGTTTGAGCTCTCTGTGTCTAAGTTCTATTTACATAAGGCAAGGCAGAGAGATAAGGCTGACAGTGTNAGTTAAAATAAGAACTGATTCTTTTTAAAAGGAGAGGAAGAAAAACTGATTTCAGCAAAGCTGGAAGCACTTGCAGAAAAGAGTTACACAGAAGTCACCGTTAGCCCACTGACTTGTGTCTGAGGAGTCATATGGTTCCTGTACCTCTGCACTACCTGATCTGATGTAAGAAACCCAATTCTCTATTTATGCTGCCAGACCATGAGCCTATTACATGTGTGTAAACCTGGGCTCCACCTATAGTGAAGCCTATAGGCTCCTCTGTCACCAGTTAAGGGCTGTAATATCACTTGCCTTGTTTATGAAGCAGTAGGATGAAACCAGGCTGTTCTGCATGCAGTGTCCTGAGCAGCTCTGCAGATTCTGTCCTTGTACAGTGAGCGTGGCCTAGAGTGTCTTCTGAAGTGCTTGAATATATTCCAAATTGCTCTTTACTTTTTTAAACATACAAGTTTCTAACTGTATTGTAGGAAAGTACCGGGTGCGTGTCTTGGACTCATCACACTACCAGTCACTTTTGTTTGCTTGGGATCCTTGTTCTGTAAAATAAGTACGTCAATGTAAACTGCCATTCCCTATACACCAGTGGAGAATGGCATCTCAAAATTAGTGCCACAGCTTAGTGGTGGGCTGCTGCAAATACAGAAATGCATATTCTCTTGGAATCTCAGCTTTTGTCTGAAAGACCTTCAAAATACTTCTGAGTATTTTAACATTTTCATACAAACCTGATATTTGCTTTCTCCTAAGTATCGTCTTGCTTGCGTGTCTGTGTAAGTGTTTTTTTGTGGACTGTGTCTGAAGGTCATTCCTCCTGTCCTGACTGATTGTAAATTCTATTCCTGGCAAACAAATAAATCATCAGATCAGGAATGAAACTACGGAGCTGTAATTCTTAGAAAAATATCTGATTATGGTTTGATATTTTGGAGGGAAGAAGGTACTTCAAGATGTCTGACCTTCCTGAATTATGTATATTCTCATCCTGTAATTTGAGAACTTCAAATACTTGAGCTGCAGAAGATAATGCTTGTTGTGATCTGCGGGAATCAGCACCGGCTGGGGCCTGATCAGTCAGGGCGTGCGGCCTGTTTGTACTTACATCCAGAAAGCAGAAGAGAGGTCAGAATAATATCTTCAAAGTTTCTGGCAAGTTGTGCTTGAATTTGTTTGCAGATTTAGGAGTTGTCTAAGGAATAAGAAAGTTAAGCCTGCTGTTTCTATAAACCAGAGCATTGCCTGCGTTTTCAGTTTCTGTATCCTCCGTTGTAGCACTCGATTCCATGAGAGAAGTGCCAACCTTTTAAAGAGGTTGTGGTGCCTCTATTAGATTTGCTTGACACTGTCTTAACAGTGTAAGTGCTGTGTATGCCTTGTCTTCTTCAAAGTCCTTGTGTCTTTGGTTTTTGGGGGAGTGCAGTAGACACCATTATGTGATAGGTAATCTTCTGTAGTGGTTAAATCAGAGCCTTTTAAAGGAACTACAGAAAAAATGCCTTGAAAAGGAAATAGATTGGAATCGGGTTGAAGGGTTTTGTTCCTGGCTCTACTAATGATAACCTGTAAACATGAGCACAGCTCCTTTTTTTCTGTTCCCTCTTTGTAATCCTAATATTTAAACGCTATAAGGGAGTGTTATGAACATGCAGACTTTTAATGATGTTAATAGAAACAGACATCAAGTATCAAAGATTAGCCTATAACCTCTTGAGCACTAAATGGAAACGCATAGAATTTCTACCTGTTGAGCACAAACTAATCTGACAGAAGCTTTTAGCTTTTATTAGAAAGGCTACTCAAATTAGTGTGGGATGCTAATCATTTTAAATGTCCAGTGCATTGCAAAGTACACAGTGTAATTGATATCAGACACCACTTCTGTAAACAGTACCACAGGTTCTGATCTCTCACGGAGAACTGATGGTGGGTTCCACTCTTTGCCTGTCTGTAATCCATTTATGTAACGTTTCGTGTTTGTTGTTTGAGAAGAGTTCCCAGGTGTGATGAAACTTCTTGTTTCCTTTGTTTAGTTTTTCAGGCTTTAAAGAGAGCTGTGCTTTGATATTTTGCAGTTGTTTTCTTGAAGTGCTGCCCAGGAAATAAAGTATTTCTTTGACGGGCTCCATTCTGAGAATTTTCTCCATAGTTGCCCTGATGTGAGTTGAGAAGATTCCTGAATGCCTCTTGGTAGTTATGTGACACCGCCCCTCGTCATCTCCATTAGTTTTCATCTTATGATCTGTCTGTTCTCTGTACGTGTCATGGCATCCTACTAGCTATGTAAATGATGCTGTTCCTTGGAATTTTGACTGCTCTCTTGAACAAATGAACTAATGCTGAATTGTTGGTTCATTTACTAAAGTCGCATTTCTGTACCTCTGTTGCAGCTTTTATCTCCCTATGTCAGAATGTTTTCCAATAACATAACTTGGCGTCTCAGTGCTTTTACAAAGTTGCCAATGTAATTTACACACAGATATAATGGTTTCCTATGCTATACTGCCTTGTTTCATGGTTTGTGTCTAATTGTGGTAATCCATCCAGCAGTTTGTATGTGGTGCCAAAGTATTATAGCCAGGCAGGCACGTTGCTTCTAAAAGCTCTGAGTTGGACATACAAAAACTGAGAGGAAATTCCTTACCTGCAGTAACATGCAGGGCAGTGGGGTATGGCACTGCCTGCTTCCTTAGGGCTCCCTAGAGCAGAGCAGGTTATGTGGCTCATGACGTTACTAGTTTGTGTAGCTTCTTAGCCTCATGCTTGGTAGAGCTGAGTTTGTCCATCCTCAAGATTAAACCAAATGCTACTACTTGTAAGGAAGGAGCATGTTTAACTAAGAGCTGTTCTGGGACCCTCAGGCATCCTGTGGTGAAGAACCTGAACGCTTGCTGGCTCATAAGGCAAGGTGATTGCTGGCTTGGGCTGCACCAGTTCAGCAACACGTGCCTTACAAATTAGACACAATGGCTGCTTCTAAACTGAGGAGTAAATATGCTTTGAAGCATACCCACAGTCCTCATCCTTGTTTTTCCCAGGAAGGAGGTGCTGCCTTAATATCAGGAGGTGGAGGGGAGGCCTCATGGCAGCCTGCAGCTTCCCTGTGAGGGCAGCTCTGATCTCTACTCTCTGGTGGCAGTGACAGGACCCGAGGGAATGGCATGGAGCTGTGTCAGGGGAGGGTCAGGCTGGGTGTTGGGAAAAGGCTCTTCACCACGAAATGGTAGTGCATGGAATGGGGTCTCCAGGGCAGTGGTCATGGCCCAAAGCTGCCAGAGTTGAGAAAGTGTTTGGACAGTGCTCTCAGACAGGGTTTGGATTTTGGGTGGTCCTGTGTGGAGCCGGGAAGTGAACTGGATGATTCTCTTGAATCCCTTTGAGCTCAGGATATCCTCTAATTCGGTTGTGATCTCCCTGCCAGCCCGCATGGGCTCCCTCCTGCTGGGAGCCCAGTAGCTGGGCGTATCATCTAAGAGTCCGCGGGTGCAGCAGGTGGTGTGGCTGGGGCGCTGGCTGTTGCTGACCCTGCCCTACAGCAGCTGCTGCACTGGGCAGAGGCAGCTTAGGAACAGAGCTGAGTCTTACTCTGCTGTTTCAGTGAGGGAGTGGCCTTCTCTGGTACCTCCCATCTTAGAATTCACACAGAATAAACTCTTAAATTAGTTTCTGGAAGACCGTGAAGACTTTTCTTGAGGGCACAGAGCTCCCTGGCAAGTCTCCTAGGCTGAAATGGCTACAGTAATATTGTGCTCCTCTTCTGGGAGGAGTGCAAGTACTGAGATTTCAGTTTTTTCATGTTGTATGTTTTAAGGTCATTAGAGCTAAAAATTGTACTAACCTGGAGTTTTTGAGTCCAACTTGGATGGTCCTGTTGTGTAGCAGTACAAATGGTGTCTTAGAGCTTGTGTAAGTGGTTGCTCTATAGCATTGGTGATGTAGGAGTGGGGGGAAGCTTCAGGAACTGGACGGATAGAAAACACAATGCCCTGCCTCTTTCTAACACATTGATTTCTCTTCACCATTTCTGTGTATGTATAATAGATGTATCTATATATTCATATGTATATAAACAAATATTTAAATTATATATTAAAAAATTCTGTTGTTAAAGGTCATTATATTACAGTGTAGGCATAACTGATTTACAAGTGGGCTCTTCAACCTGTAGATCCTGATCTTTTGGTATCTGTATGACAGATACATCTGGGGAAAGTTTGTCATATAAATCTGATTAAATTGTGATTTAGGTTGTTCTCAATGCTGAAAGATGAACAGTACACGTAGTTTCATTTGGCTGCATGCTGCAGTTATAGTGATTCAGATAAAGTCATCAGTGTACTGATTTTCTGTGCTTGGACTAATGTATCAAGAAATAACCTCCTTCAAAAATCCCAGCTTTGAATAAAGAACAAGTACTGACTTGGTTGAAATGAGGGATCAATTTTCACACGTAACTTTAATTTGTTGGGTTTTTGCATCACTCCTGCTTAGCAGTATCCTCAGTGTTCAGTATCCTTCTGCTTTTATTGTTCCTCTTTTCCTTCTTAAGTGACAGTGAAAGAGCTGATATCCTAGACATGGGTTGAAACGGTTTATGAAGGAAAAAGTTCTCCTAAGTAGGAATGCAATCAGTTCTTTTGCTGATTCTCTTAATGTGAAGCAATTGTTCCACCTACTGATGTAGTGCAAGTGATGGAGAGGTCATCAGTTTTTTCCTAGATTGGAGTGGGTTCAATCCCATGAGTTAAGTTGTGCAGCTCACTAAAATCATTCTTGTGTTTAACATAAGACTATCGTTTTAAATATTTCAGATTTTTTGAAGAGATCTGGACTGAAATCCTCTCCCTGTTGAACTAATGGAAAAGCTTAGTAGGGAGCAGGGTTTTTTACACTTGCAGTCTGAAGAGATGTCTTTCAAAATACCCGTACTGAAGGGAATGTGCGCTGTGACTGTTGAGTAGGAAGGGTTAACTTGAAGCAGATCAAACATGACTGGAAATGGAGTGGGGAGTATGGGAAGTCTGTAGTCTGTACTGACTCACCAGCACGTTGATTTGTCACTGGGTTAATGTTCACTGAGGATCTTACTTTGCTGTGACTGCTATCACTTAACAACACTTTGTAGATAGGGAAAACAACCTGGCCTGAAGAAAAAGTTCACTGAATATCAGGGAAGACTACCTGTCTGATGGCGGGGTGTTAAAGATGGGCGTGCACATAGATTTTGGGAATTCCTCTTTTCTCAAAGTCTTTTTGAACTTCCTTCGGATTGTGTACTCGTAATCTAGTAGAATATGGTATCAATGCATTTGTTCAAAGAAAAACTATCCTCTTCATTCTTAAATATAGGAACTGAAATAAATTTTTCTTTGTCTGCATTCATCTTTTCTTACCACAAGTTAGCAGATACGTAGTGAATTTTTCTGACTAGGAAAGAAACCTCTGTAAAGAGGAGGAACTGAAAGAGTTTGCCAGGATTCTCTTTGTTCCCCAGACAGGAAAGGACTGCCTATCAGTAGGTGCTTGGCTTCCAAACTGTTAGATGCAATCTTGTATGTAGCAGAATTACAGAAAGATACAAGTCATGGAATCCTTAGAGTTGGAAGGGACCTTTAGAGGTCATCTGGTCCAACTCCCCTGAAATGTACAGGGACACCTACAGCTAGATCAGGGTGCTCAGAGCCCCGTCCAGCCTGACCTTGAATGTCTCCAGAGATGGGGCTTCCACCACCTCTCTGGGCAACCTGTTCCAGTGCTTCACCAGCCTTACTGTAAAAAAGCCTTTTTCCTTATATCTAACCGAAATCTCCCCTTTTCTAGTTTGAAACCATTTCCCCTTATCATATCACCACAGAGCCTGCTAAAGAGTCTGTGTCCCCTTCTTTCTTCCAGCCTCCCTTTAGATACTGAGAGGTCGCTCTCAGGTCTCCCCAGAGCCTTCTCCAGGCTGCACAGCCCCAGCTCTCTCAGCCTGTCTTCCTAGGGGAGATGTTTCATCCCTTGGATGGTTTTTGTGGCCCTCCTCTGTCAGTTCCAGAAATTTGGCTGCTACTTAGTTTAAGGTTGGCTTTATTTTATTTTAACTTGGTAATCAACAGGAGCTGAAATGCTTTGTAGTGAAGTGCAGTTTTTTCTTTCTCCACTCAGTCATGATACTGTATTCTGTATTGATTTTAGTTCTGAAATCCATCAGCAGCAGTCTGCACGCAGAAGACAGCAATCCCAACAGGCAGAAAATGTTGCCATCAAAACCCCTTGACAGACGTAATCAATATTTCCAGCTATAATGAAGATCCCTGGCACTTGTAAGAGTAAGAAATGAGTGGAGACCCTGGTTTGTGTTTTGTATGGCTTTGATGAGGTCTCTGAGGAGTTCAGCTTTCAATGCAAACTTCACTTTGTTGAAGAGACTTCTTAAATTTGTTTGAAGGGATAAAAACTAAAATCTGTTCAGGCAATCAACTCAGGAAACTTGTGTGTATATATTTGTTCCCGTTGAATACGAAGCTTTGTTACATAGGCTTTTTCTCTTCCTTGCAGGCTGTTTTTGTGATGCATCTATGTGTTAATGAGGAACAGGGAAATTGAAGTGCATGTTTACGCATGCGTATATATGTGGATAGATTTACGCAGAAGTTCATTGTTGTATTTGAGTGAAAAATGAGCTCATCTGTCTTGGTTCTCTCAAGACAGAGGAAGAGCTATGGGAAAGGTCCCTTTTGTGGTCCTGTGACGCCCCTGCCGCAGTTGTTCTTGGGTTTCAAGTGGAAGACGGGTGGGGAAAATAACTGTTTTGGCTTTTGTGTAGTTGCCTTAACTAGAAACACTGTATTCATCTCTTGAAACTCACAGGCTGAGAAAAAAATCTCAGTAATTCTTTTTTTCAAAAACTCAAAAGTGACAGTACTGAGATTCTCTCTACCTCGTTAGCTTCGTTTTTGTACATGCATGCTTTTCGCTTTCAAGATCTTCAAGAGCTGTGGTTTGTTTTGTGTGTGGGTGTTCGTATTTTTTTGTTCTTCAAAACTACTCAATATTTTATTATACCTTAGTTTTGAAATCATATTTTTGTATGCAAAAAAAATCCTAACTGCAGTTGATGCCATTGTGCAAATTGCACTGTAGAAGTCGAGCAGAATGCCTAGAAGATGGGGCACAGTTAGGGTGATTTTCATCTGCAGTCATCTGCAAGCGAGGCTTTTGAGCCTGAGCTAGTGCTCTTTGGAGATGACAGAAAGCAACAGATTGGATGAATCATCCTCTGCAGGTGTCTGTTTTCTCCAACTATGTAGAATGCTTATGAAAACTGGCTCGGAGTCCTGGCTTTTTGATAAGTAGTCAGATGATACGAATCCCACCTGCAGAGACTGCTTGCAAAAAAGTTTAGCTTAACTGCTTTGAAATGAAATTGCTGGGAAATCTGAAGTTGGAGGCAGGTGTAGAAAGAAGTTCTCCAGGGCTCTGCATGCTGTCTTTGCTGTTGAATTGTCCTTTTTCTTCTTACAGCTGCCTGTCTGCCTCTTCATCCTCTGCCATGTGAGACAGTACTTCTCCAAGCTGCAATCTATTAAACTACTCAAATGAGATTCCTCCTCAGAAGCCAGGGTACTCCCTGCATGGTTCCTCTTAGGGAGGGAGAGGAGTAGTACCTCGTGTAAATCAGATATATCACAACATCAATATTATATAATAGATTATTGTAGTGTACTGAAGCAGTCTTAATTCTGCTTTGTCTTGTCATCTTCTCTCACCTGTACACGTTAATGCAGAAATCCCTGTATTAAAGTGCTTACCCTTGAAAAAGCAGACTGATACGAAACAAGATTATCTCTGGTGTCGTTAATGCCAGTTCAGTTTGTTGAATTTCGAACTGTTGGAGCCTACAGAAATTCCTGCTGTTGAGGGTATCTGATAGCAGCTGAGCTATTGTGAGCTAGAACAAAGGGGAAATAAGTAGTTTTTCTGCAAATTTCATGCTGTTTAAAGAACCCGGGAGCCAGGTGGCAACAATTGTGGAGAGAGTGACACCGTGTGTTAAGGTGAAGAATTTCACTTTTCTTGATCTATTTCCCATTTCTTTAATACTCTCATCCTTTACAGTATTTTTATTTCATCATCCTTCTAATATTAAGATTTTGTGTGCTTGTTTTGTCATATGTTTTTGTTTTCTGTAAGTTATAATTTTTCCATTTTTATTTTCTTACAACTGACCAGCTTTTAGTCAATTGTCTTCCGAGAGGAGATGCAATATGCTGCAACAGTTTCTTCTACTGATAAATTTGTACCTGGATTTTAGTTTGATAGTGTAAGATATGTGTGGAAAAAAGACTTGCTGAAAGTGTCTGGGAACTCAGAAGGGTATCCATAGGAAAAGAAAACAGAAGAATGATACTGTGAAGATGCTGATTTTGAGGACCCATGGTAGATAGGTATTGTGGTGCAAGGAATAAAGAGGTTGCCGCAGATGCTAGTAAAAAGAGGCAAAGGGCAAATAAATGAAAGGTGAAATTGAAATGTAGGATTTCTTGGAAAGAAAAAAGGAGGCATTTTTAGTAAATGTGAAGAACTTGCTGCATCATTGCAGTCAAGGGCATAAAAATATTTTAAAACGGTGTTGTGTTGCTGGTGTAGTTTCTGAGACCGTTCAGTGTCCACTAGGGTAGAATACAGGCTTATATGTGAAAGAGCTTTAGCTCATCATGAGGACTTGGGGGGAGGAGTGTGAGAAGCCAAACCTGACTTTACAATGTGCCTGTGACTCCTGCTGCTGTGCTGCTGGCTGTGTGCATACAGGGAAGAAGATGGCATCCTCCTTGAACATCTGTTTTGTATTCCTCTTAAGGAAAAGGTATTAGGCTGGACAGAAGCATCATAGAAGCCAAATCTGCCTATAAATCAGACAGTACATGAGTCAGCCCATGGCTGCTCTGAAGGAAGAGGAATGCTAGTAGGAATAAAAACTTTGTTTTATGCCATTACTAAAGAAAAGAATGCCAGGCTGAATTACAGAGCCTTGCTTCTTTGCTAACAATAATCTGTTCTCCTTGCTTCCTCTTTGTTTGTTTGTTTAGGTTGAATTCTCTTACCCTCCCCTAATGCCCGGAGAAGGACATGACAGCCACAGTTTACCAGAGGAATGGAAATATTTGCCATTTCTTGCCCTGCCAGATGGCGCTCACAACTACCAGGAAGGTAAGAAACCTGAGAGGAAGTTGAATGTGCTGAGGCCTCCTCCATGCTTCTGCTGCAACCAAAAGAAAAATCCTAATATCTGAACAGTTGATCAGCTATTCTTTTTGCTATTAGATTTCTTGTTCTTCTTAAGCTGCAAAATAATTGATATGTTGCTTCAGAGTTTAAAATGAAAATAGCTCATAAGGTGTATCTCCTACATCAAGAAATCTGATATCAAAACTACAATTTAAAGGTTGCGTATCACTTTTACATAGTCCTAACACAAAAGAGGGACTACCAGCTTTCTTTCAAGCAGTTGTCTGAGGCAGGAGTTAACCTTGAGTAAAACCTAATCCACTTTTGAGGTAAGGGAAAAAAGAAACTAAAATTCAGCTTCGTAATGTATGTACTCATTATATGTATTTTTTTCTTCCACTAACTTTTAATGATTTTAACGATAAAGTCATTCAGTGTCTGAAGAATGGTATTTTGAAAACTAGCAAATGTAAAAGGCAGGACCTTTTGTGCATTTGTCACCAAAATGGAAACACAATGGTACTTTCACCATGTAGACAACAGCACAGTCACTGTAGGGTTTTTTATTATTATTACATTATTTGCTTATTACTGCATTTATTTCTTTGTTCCTTTGACTTCAGTTCATCCCTGACATTTATTTGCATAGTGAGTTGTTTCATGTTTCTTCTCTGTAGCAGCGAGCAAGGAAGTCACATAAACCAGCAAAAATACTTTCACAGCAGTAACTCTTTAATGCTACTTCTTATATATATATATATATATATATTAACTTGATGTACTCAGCTTTCTAAGTCTCTGACTTCCTGAGGTCTTCCTTTGGGTGGAAAGGAAGTCGTATCAAAATAATCTGCTCCCTAGCAGCAATGAGAATCTTTCTAACTCTGCTCTGGGTCATTGTTCTGTTTCTATTTTCCTAAATATGTAATGAGCAGTAGGCTACATTCAAAGCTAGGAAAATTATATGTAGCCTCATGTATCTGTTCCTCCTTGGCTCAGCACCATCCCAGTTAATAATCAACGTGGGGCAGTTTCATTGCTGCACTAAAGAATTAGCAATGTGTGTTTTTTGGTAAGCAAAAAAACAGACATGGCACCAAAATGGATGTAAAGCCTTGTATTTTGTAGGCAAGAATACACATGAACTTCAAATTAGCAAATCTAGTTCAGCTAAAGTTCCAGTAATGATAAAAGTAACTTTCTAGATTTGTTTCTTTCAGAGTTTTCAACTAACACAGGCTGACAGTTACAATTTTGCAAAGAGCATGGCATGTTACAGGAAATAATCTTAAAAGCTTACTGAAACCCCTTGTGATCTTCATCATAGTTACACTTTTTCAAGGGAATACTTTTTTATATACAGTCCCTCTTTCGTCGGGATGGTGGGGTTCTCTCTCCTGTTCATTTTGCTACTACAAAGCAAGCTGAATGTTTATGTGGTTTCAAAACAGGTTTCACTCTGCTTTGAAAGGCAAACAGTCATAATGTACATTTTTCCACTCCTTTGCTTATGACTTAGTTACTTTATTTTTGGCAGTAGCAGTGTGTGTGTATATATCTGGTGGCCTAAGCCTTGCTCTTGCCACATTTATTTTTTCTCATGTTACACTTGCACGGAGGAAATGATTTTGTGTTCACACCCTTGTAGGACTCACAAATCCTTTTTGTTAGCGTAGTGGTACTGTGTGTGAATATCTACCTTGGTAGGGAGATCAGCAAATTTAACCTTTCTACTGTGTATGTCCTCCTTGGTTTGGTTTTGTTTTGTTTTCCTACTTTCATTGCAACTAACTTTACCTAATGACACTGCAGTCCTGCCGTACACGTAGTCCCACCAGTTCTGTGGGCCTTGCCTTCCAGTGCCTTGTCTTCGTTCGTCCATGCTGAACTGGAAAAGCTGCATGCCAATTGGTTTCAGTGGCACTTCTGTGCTGTCAAGAGCTGCTTCTAAACATCTGTCAGTGGGCTTATAAAGGAGCTCGGCTGGGCTAAATGTGAGACTGCTGTCAGAATATCCGTATTAGCACAACTAGAACATCTTCCACAAAATATCGTGCAATTTGGAAACTCTAATTGGGGTGCAGGCATAGCTTTATAGAGGGCTTTTTTCCCCTAAAATCTCACAAAATATATGTGCCAATATTTTCGGCAGTAACCCTTTTATAAAAAAGTGATGGTGACAACAAACATATGGAACACTTGTTAGTGACTTATGAGACATACTTTTTTTTTTTGTAGATACTGTGTTTTTCCATTTGCCACCAAGATGTGGGGATCGAACCACAGTCTATGGCGTCTCTTGCTATAGGCAGATTGAAGCTAAGGTAACTTTCCAAGCTATGAATAATATTGCTGAAGTAATACACTTGATGCACTAATGACTCTGAAATTCAGTGGCTTGCGTTAGCACCAACATTCAAACTGCAGGATCAGCTTACTTCCAGAACTGTCTATGAAAATGCGCGCAATAGGTAGCTATAGAACTATTATTTCCCTTATGTCAGCAACAATATTGTGATTATTTTTTTTGAAATGTCCAAGGCAATTGGCAAATAAACGTTGGTTTTTGAGAACTGATCCAAGCTTTATTCTCAAGCAGCAAAACTGACAGTCTCTCAGGCTACCAAGTCGTGTGGTCAGAAAGTAGGTCTCTTGGGTGGAAGCAATTTAAATTTCTCCATTGTGTGACTCTGAAGAATTTTAGAGTATTTATTGGCATCTGACCATGCAAATGTTATGATGTTTCTGTTTGCCTACCTCCTTTGCAAAAAAAATAGCTTGCAAAGTAAACCAAAACTGTGAGGTGCATTGTATGCAGCTATGTAGCTACCTACTGATACTGAACTTCTAGCAGTGAAGCTGGAAAAACTGGTGAGAGAGCTACAGTATATATCTGATTTTCAAAAGTAGTAGAGTCTATGTAACCATAATTGAGATGTTATTACAGATTTTTTTAAAAATAAATACATAAATAAAAATCACTTCTTTTCCAGTGACATGCCAAAAATCTAGAGTGCCATTTGTCTTTGAGATCTAAATGAGTTATGCATTCAGAAGATGCAAATTTTGTTCTCTGTCTTAAGCACACCTTGATTGTATTTCAAGTTTCTCTTTATGCTGTAGGAGAAATCTTCCACATGCAGATTTTAGATCTGTTTCTTTTGAACTTAATGTTGATTTTAGTTTACTCAGTATCTTTACAGACAGTCCTCACATTTATTCTGTGATTAGTCTTGCTCTATTTAGCTGTACAATTATTTTAACTTGGCTTTATTGTGCTCTTTATTCCAGTTTATGTTGTTTACTGACCAACTAAGATAGTTGTTTAAATTGAACTCTTTGGAACAAGTGGAATACAAAACAATGTGTTTCATATAACAGCTCAAATGCTCTTTCCATCCGGCTTTCTGATGCGTGGGCTGCAAACTTACTGTTTTGTGCAATTAAGTGAATCACTTCCTAATATTTCTACTCTTACCCTTTCTAATTTTGCTGTTGACTACCAGGACCATTTGGTCTGGCTGAGAATGGAGTTGCTTCTGCAGATAATACCTCCTTTATTTTATGGATGGCTCAGAGAAAATCCTTGAGTATAAAGCAAGTAAACTATTTCCAGACAAAGACTTTTCAGCGTGATCTGTTTTCACAGATAATATTGGAGAAGAGCAAGCAGTATGTTGTGGCTTCTTTCCTGTTACGTTACCCTGAGTTAAAAATGTCATTGCCTTTTCTAGTGCTACTTCTGGGCTTTTCCATGGCTATTTATTCGTACTAGAGGTTTTCAAACTATCCTCTGCCTATCATCACAGCTGTATTTGGGTCTCTGCTGCCCACAGTGGGTTGAGACACAACTATGACAAGTCAGTGTTAGGACCATTTGTACTAGATAAAAGCATACTGTTTCATGGTTTGGATATTTTACCACTGAAGGCAGTCAGTCTTAGGATTTTGTTTAAATAGGGGGTATATGGCAACTCGACCTGTGAAAGAGTTGTTTTTGAAATGGTGTGTGGGTAAAAACACTGCGATACTTGTATTTCTTAGGCATTAAAAGTACGACAAGCAGACATCACCCGAGAAACAGTGCAGAAAAGCGTTTGTGTTCTCAGTCAGCTGGTAAGAATGCTTGTTTAACTCTCAAAGCACTTGTAAAAAAATGATATGTCTTCCATGTTCTTATTTGAAACTTTTGGCTTTAAACATATTACTTTTTAAATTGTTACTGATTCTTAAGGGCTACTAATTCTTCATTTCCTATATAATAGGATTTTGAGTTTAGGTCTTATTATAACTGGAGGGAGTTCATGTTAACAATTGTGAAAGAAGTTTTAAGATAGTCACAGATACAACATTGTTGTTTTGAGGGGGCATCTTGTATTACTACTTACTTAGCAAAAGCTCCCACTCCCCAGACAGGGACCAGAAATTCTTTCTGTGCACAAAGCTGAAGAAAGAGTGTCGTTACAGCTGCACAAGCAGCATTTAAAGCAGGAAAGTACTTTTTCCAGAAAGATGGTCAGTGACGGTATGTTATGTGCAAGTGGAATGAAAATAGTTTGAGTAGTTTAAAATGAGCCCAGGAGAAGGATGCTGCAAGTTAGCAACTAAGGAGTTGATTCCACTCCTTTTCCCCTTGTGAACTCTACGTATAATACTGTGACTATATTGCAGGATAAGAACAGGAGAAGACTGATGTTCAAAACAATTGGGCTGAATTTTTTTTCACTTGTTTCTCTATTTGTTTTTCTTTCAAGCCTTTGTATGGGTTACTTCAGGCAAAGCTGCAGCTCATTACACATGCATACTTTGAAGAAAAAGACTTCTCGCAAATTTCAATTCTAAAGGTAACTTGTAAGTAATAACCATGCAAAACAAAGCCTGCAGTGTATGGCTACAGACTCCAGTGTTTTTGATTTGTGATTTTGCTCAGATATTCAATTTTTATAGGTCATTCAGCTGTTCAGCTCTTTTAATAGCTTAGACTCTCATGACAAATGATCAACTTCCTGATTCACAGTGAAATACAAGAATGGCCATAATGGTGAACCTGTATCTCCATTGACTCCATTAGTAAAATTTGATTTTGTTTCTGGAGTAAGACATTTAAATCCTTGAATGATTTTGTGCGACTCTGTAGCATAAATGACTTGTAATTTTTTTTTGCTGTTCTTACTTTTACAGGAACTTTACGATCATATGAATAGTTCCTTGGGAGGGACTTTGCTAGAAGGGTCACAAGTTTATCTTGGTAAGTGGCTTTTTTATGCAAATAGCTGAGATAATGTTATGCTAATCAACGTATTCCCTTCCTGAGCTAATTTGCTTATGTGCATTAGCAAATTAAGCATAGAGATCAGTGTGCCTGCACAGTATTCTGTTGTGCTTTTGTTTATTTGTGGATTTAAGTAAATGTCAAATAAATAGTGTTGCTTTCATAATAATTATGACTTGAAAGCCATCATACTCCTTGATCTGTCAGTCTGACAAGTGACTACTCAGCTGCTTTTGGGAAACAGTCCTTTCTTAATTTTTAGATGATGTTTTGGGGTACTAGACCTTCTGTCCGACTGTTATTTGAGAAATCTCCCATTTGATTCTGACTCTTACCCATGTTTTCTGAATGCACGATGTAGGATTTCCTTCAGTGTTTCCATTGTGCTGTTGCAGCCTACAGGAGTAACTCAGAGCGTGATTAATGTTATTATTGTCTCCACTGTAGTTTAACTATTTCACCTGCACAAAGGAGAGAATGTACTATGAGTTCTGCTATTGAAATAACCAAGGTTCACATAGATTGCACAATGGTTGTACCCCCTCCCCTCTGCAAAATGGTGACAAGAACTAGTGTTAGTATCTCTATTAGCTATTAAACTGGAGTAATTGGTGTTTCTTTGGTGTCTCAGGTCTGTCTCCTCGGGACCTTGTCCTTCAGTTCAGACACAAGGTAGGCCTTCTCTGCTAGATTTGTAAAATACAGCAGTTATTTTCCAGAGTAAAATGCTTTGTAAGGAACTGAAAAAGAAACATGTCTAGATATACCTGAGCTAGAAGTAAGAATTTTGTTCCCTAAGTATTTCTGTTTAGAGCCTCCTGATTTTCCTTCACCTTCCACCTACACACTTTCAGTTAAATGAAGTTCCAGACTGAGAAGTTTAGTCTGTCTTTTGAATTTCCTTGAGGTTGTTAGGTTTGTGTTACCCTTCTTTAGTCCTGGTCCAAAGTGCAAGTGGTGTCTCAGTTATGGTCTTGCTTCCATTTCCTGTTCCTTGTCAAATGAATGGAAGAATGCTGCTAAAGTCATTGCAGATACGTGGAGCGTTTTTCCTGGTATCATGTAATTTTCACAGCTACTGTCACCATAAAACCTGAGCGTAATTGCTCCCCTCGTTTTTCTTAATGGCTGTCAAAATGGAGTTTGTATCCTGTAGCTAAGTTACAAATAGCATTTAAAGTCTTCAGCTGAGAGGCATCAAGGAAAGAAATTTGAGATTCTGCATTTAGTGGTGTATTTGTGCATGCTTAGTAGTCTTTTGGGGTAGAATTCGCTTTTATTTACTTATGATGTCTGCCAGTTGTGTCTTTTTCTTTGGATTTAAAGAGTCTAGACAGCCACCTCTGATCTAGATCTCTTGTCTGTAGATGTCTAACATTTGGTAAGGTGAATGCCATTCCTGGTATTTGGTTCAATTTATTTCTGAGAGTCTGTGAAGGAACTTCTGTGTTCATGCAGTTTAATGTTTTATAAAATTCTAGAATGATATGTTCTTCCTTATAAATAAGCTTTGTATGATTCAAATTACAATTTCTGGTAGTGACGTTTTTTCTTTGAGCATCTCAAAAGCCATTTTAAAAAGAGCTTTGGTGGAGAAAATGTATTGGAACACTGATTTTCATTATTCAGATCTATTTGATCACTTGATGGTTATGCAGTCAAACTTTGAATAAGATTCAGCTTGTACAGTAATTTTGATAAATGGCACTGCATCATTTACCGTGTTTTTCCTTTGTTTTTCAGGTCTTGATCCTTTTTAAATTGATTCTTCTAGAGAAAAAGGTACAATTTTGTAGGCTGAGGCACTTAATTGAAATAGAAATGTAGGTTGTTTTTTTTTTTTTTAATATGATGGTAATGTAGAAAGTGATAGTGAAAAAAGTTAAAAGTAAAATAAAATATCTGGATTTGTATCAGCAATTTTGCAGACGCGTGTTGGGAAAATACGCTTAAAGTAACTGCTGTGTGTTTAAATTAAACTGTGTGCTGTATAAATTTGTTTCTGCTACTGTTATATCCATACTCTACTTTTATTAATAGCTGTGAAGTAAAATGCGATTAAATGTGAGTGGGAATATCTAACATATTACAGAAGATAGGAAAGGATACACAGGATGCAAGTAGGTACTTATGTGAAGGAGCAGACAGGAAATGCTGGGTCCTAAAAAGGAGCTTAACAGTTTTACAGATTTCACTAAGTAGAATTTTTGTTTCAGGCTTTCAATAGGCGTACCAAAAGAAACCAGTGCAAGGAATGTCTTGCAATCCTGAATTGAGTGGACAGCTGAAGGAGGCAATGTAAAGAATCATTTCTGTTAAGTCATGCTGAATTCAGAGCATAAATCTTTTCACAAACAAACACACAAGCAACTGTTGCATTCTCTACTTAGTGTTTTCTTTGGGCTAAAAAGTAGATGTATTAGTTTTCTTGTCTTGGGGCATCAATAGATAAGCAGAAGAACTTGTAGTGATGAGTATGCATCAATTCTCAGACAGATTTTTGCAGGAATTTTTTGTCTTAATTTTTAAACAACAGTTGAAAGAACACTTTCAGTTTCCCAAATCTCACTTTTTCTTCATTGAACCTGCTGAAGAAACTCGGCTTCTTTAGAGTGCTAAGAAGGAACATGGGAATTTCCCATTAACTGCAACTGGAAAGCCAATAGGATCTAACCTACAAATAGAAAAACAGCTAGGTCTGTATCCTAGGCTTAGGGATCCTTACTGAGGCAGTGAATGTGGCCTTTTAAAACAGAAGTATTTGAATTTATGGATTGCACAAGTAGAAATGCTTGCACTCAAGATGCAATGTGCAAGCTTTTTCCCCCTGATCACTTCAGTACACTTTGTCTGCAATGTTTTGGTTGTTTTTAAGCCATAAACTTAAATATATATACGTATGATTTTGCAGTTAAAATTTTCTGAAGTATCTCGATCTGTTTTAAAGCTGAAGTTGTTAGCATTTCATGACGACAGTTCAGAACTTGGATATATATAAACAAAATACTTCACTGAGCTGCAGCTTTCTGGTCTGAAAGTGATCCTACTGGGTTATTTTCTGAAGCTCAAACAAGTCATAAATGCACAGACTGGAGAAGGGAGGCTTTCCCAAGCATGTTCACGTGACTCAAACATGATTTTTTTTTTTTTTTTAATGACTGGATACTTACTGAATAAACCTGTGAGATTTTTGTATTTTTTCCCACCCCTAAGCTCCAACAGGAAGACAACACTTGCAATTTCAGAAGGAAGTGTTTCGGTTTTCTGGTGCTGCCTGTTTTATGACAGATGTTAATGTTCCAGAAGAACTATGGAAATCTTTATGTTCAAAGACCTTAAATATAACGTGCAAGAAGTCACTAATGATGCCAATTTTCCTTTAGCTGAAAAATGTCTTGCTGCCACAGGCCAATTTCCTGTGATCTTTTGCAATTTGGTTGATGCCTTTCCACAGGCTAAGGGAATTTTTTTCACCTCTCAGCTGTTACTGGGCTTGTAAGATTGCTTCCAGATGGTGATCGTTTGACTATCTGCTGCCAGGACCACCCAGTTTGCTGATGTAAATGTAGGCCATGTGATGTAGGAGGGGTCAGGGATTGTGCACCCATGCAGATGGAAAGATGGCAGAGGGACTTGATGGAACAAATACATAAAAGTGCTTGGCTTAAGTTAGCAGTCCACCCAAACTAAAAGCTAGATTTGAGCAGATTTTCTGGAAGCAAAGTACTTCTTCATAGACTTTGTAATTTCTGTAGGCTTAAAAATAAGTTGTACAGAGAGTACATAGTATATGACGACGTAAAACTAGAAAGGTATTGTAGGATTCCTGTTGTAGTTTCTTGCTTTTACATCCCATATTTTTTATATTGACCAGCATCTTAAAAGAAGTTAGACTACTGTTGTCAGCAGAAATTCCTTCCTCTTGATCTGCTTGTTCTTTTCTTCATGCCTTTTCTCTGATTGTTGGAATTTGAGTTCAGCTATCTTGAACATGGCCAGGGGGGAATGGTTGTGCAAGGTAATACACATAGTCTGTTTCCAGCTGAGGTATCATAAACATCATTTGATACGTTTAGGCCTTTCTCTTCATTCCATCAGATCAGTGGCTTGTAGATGTGCGAGTGGATCTTAAGTTATTCATTAGTCACTTCTGAAATGACTTCTGAGCATACAGCAGAAGTCCTTTATTACTGCTAAGTCCACAGACGTACACTTTTAATTTCATTACGTACCTATAAAACTGGCCTGCAAAGTCATGCAGTTGTCTAAGATGATTCTGTATTCCTTTGCCTTGTAGATTCCTTGTAATGCTTATAAATTTTTCACTACTATTGTTCTCCTTTTTCAGTGAAGATGTAAAAATGTCATTGTTAAACAAGATGGGATTCTTTTTTCTTCCTTTTTATTTTTCCCTCCCTTGAATGCCTGTCTTCGAAGAACTCTAGCAGCAATATTCAGTCAGCCTTGTGTTTCTTCTTTCATTGCCAGCCTTTGACATCCTCCCTTCTGAATTTCTAACTCATTTACTAATCCCATTGTCTCCATTTTAATTAAAGGGATTGTTTTTCCAAGTTATGCCTTAAGTACTTTATACCAGTTAATATCAATAATGTTTTGTTTCCATAAACTCAGTTTTTTTATCATAGGAAGATATCTGTAATAAATGCGTGCTGCAGTTATCCTCATTTTCACTTTTATCTGCATATCTGTAATGTATTTTCACAGAGATGTTTTTTGGCGTGTGTTTCTGCCAGAATTCTGGAATTAAGATTATTGGATCGCTTTGATTTATAAGAGACGCTTTAATGTACTACAAATAAACAACAACTTGGGGAGAGTGCCAGAAGCAACTTTTCTGTCGATTGTTTAGTCAAATTTTTTTCTAAAATTAATTCAGTCAGCATGCTGGATCAGAAAAACTTCAGTCAGAAAAATCTGACTGAATGACTATTACACACACAGGCAGATGTATGGTATATATTATAAATATTATGAAATACAAATATATGATACACATATTTAAATAGCTAGTTTGAACCATTGTAAGAGCTTTTGTGGGTGAGCAGAATTCCTTTTTTAAAATAAATTCCATTAACAGTTTGCATGTGTTCTATCTTGTACTTAAGTGTAATTTTTTTTTTTTGAATTATCTCCTCCCTACTTCCCTTCTGCTCTCTTGCCCTCTTCCTTTTTTTTTTTTTTTTTTCCTTTCCTTTCCTTCCCCTCCATCCACCAGGTGCTGTTTTATATTTCTCCAGTAAATAGATTGGTGGGAGCTCTGATGACTGTCCTGTCACTATTTCCTGGTAAGAAGTTTGGACTTCCGTTATCACAGTGCAGTTGTCTGTACTGTTTCTTGTGGGAAACAACTTAAATGAAAATAGAATTACATTAACATATTGCCTGAAAAATGAGATAACTTGTATGCATGTGCATGTAGTGTGAACGTATCTCCTAACGTTATTTGCACTCTGTGGATTACTTCTTGAGTTTAATTAGAGCCACTGGATCTTCTGTATTCCTGCGGGTAACATAAATGTGACTCGTAGGTAGTCACGTTCCTTAAAAATCAAAAATTTCCTCTACATGCAGTTCTGGAGACAAAACAGACAAACCCAAAACCTTACTAATTCTTAACTGATAACCAGTCTTCTCAAAACAAAAACTGGGGTTGGTTCTCTGGGAGAGACAGATTTGATGGTGTTTTTTTTTGTTGTTTTTTTTAAGTTAGTGCTGTAAAATATATGATTTCCACTACATACGTCCATGACTGTATTTAACAAAAGTAATTTGAATTTGTATTGAGATGCTGACTTCCATGTGTGATATCTCTTTGCAGGTATGATTGAACATGGTCTTACTGACTGCTCACAGTATAGACCGAGAAAGAGCATATCAGAGGATGCTGGCTTGCAAGAGATTATACCACGGTTAGAAGGCTCTGCTTCTGTGTCTGATGGTGATATCCCAAATACAAACTTGGCAATGGGAAAGGGAGGCAGGAAGATGGCAGGAAACCACTCACTGGAAGGTCAAAAAGCAAAAGTGCCTTTCTCCCAGTCAGAGAAGACTTGCAATGGAGCTCAGTCCTCCAATGGTACCGTGCAGCACTTGAAAGTTACTTCCCGCACTTCTCCAGAATCCTCTGAAAATGACTGGGAGACCTTAGATCCTAACATTTTGGAGGAGTCTAATGTGAAAGGAGAGCGTGAAAATAAAGCATCAGAACAGGCTGAAAATCATCCAACCGAATGTGTGAGCTCTGAAAGCCTTCCAATCACTGTGCAGCCTCAAGCAAACACAGGACACGCGGTGCTTGTTCCAGGACTCATATCTGGGTTGGAAGAGGACCAGTATGGTATGCCATTGGCTATTTTTACAAAGGTAAACAGATTGTTTATCTTATCTGGTAACTCAGACTTCTGTTTTTCAGAAATGTCAAATAATTTTTGGTTACCCAACTCCAAGTATACAGTAAGGTACTACGAAACATATAAGCACAGTTTCTAACATGTGACTGCATGTTCATAGGCAAATGGAAGAGTGTGCTTGTGTATCCAAGGGATGTGTGCACATGCATTCCACTTTTCTTTCGTACATACTCTTAGTACTATTTGCAGTTCTACGTGATGGTGACATCTAGACCCAGCATGGTTAATGAATGGTCTGTATCGGTAACTACTGTTTTCTTTTACTCTGAAGAATTGTTCATCTAATCTGTATGGGTCAAGATCAGAGTGCTTAAGAAGTGTTTAGATACCTTAATCCAAACTAAGATATGGATTTGTTACGGTTTGACTTAGCAGATAGCTGAGTTCCACACAGTTATTCACTCACCCTCCCCCCTCCCCAAATGGGACGGGGGAGAGAAGTAGAGAGGTATGCAGTAAAACGCGTGGGTGGAGATAAATGCTATTTACTAAAATAGTAAAGAGAACAAAAGAAATAACAGTACATATATATATATATATATACATTTATATATATATATGTATATATATATATATTTATATAAAGAGGATACGCAGAGCAAGGGCTCACAGCCAATGGTGACCCTTCCTCCCGGCTAGCCCCCTTCCATAATGAACGGAACCCGGAAAAATGCAGCAACCAATCACATGATGTTATATGGGATGGAATAGCTCCTTGGTCAATTTGGGTCAGCTGCCCTGGTCCTGTCCCCTCCCAGTTCCCAGCTCCTTATGCCCCCCTTAACTATCTCACTGGCAGAGGAATGCGGAAGTGAGTTATGTCCTCGGCTCCGCTCAACACTGCCAGGATGTTATCAGTATCTCTGAGGTACAAGATAAATTCATACTAGACAGTACGAGAAGCGTAACTTCTGTAAGAAACTAAGACAGGGTTTCATAATCTTATCTGCCACCTAAACATGCTTTCCTCTTCATGTATATATATTTTTTCCCATTTCCTTGTATGATAACACTTGTTGGTTGTCTATGGCTCTTCCCCTGTGTGTGGTGCTGAGTTCCTGAGCCTCAACCTTTCACTAAAAAATGCCTAACTGAACTCCAGGTATTCCAGAGTTTCTGTAAGGGCTCTGATGGGCGTTGTCAGATAACGAGCAATACATCTACTACGGCTGTTTTTTTTGTACAAGAATGAAAAAAATGCCTCCCTTTTAAAGATAGCGTTGTCCGTACAAGAAGTGATATATCTTTGTTTTAACATGCTAACCCTTTAAGCAGAAAATTGAGATGCATCTCCTCGGGCTGGTGAGGTTCAAAGTGGTGTTTCTTCCTTTGGAGACGCTTATTCGCATTTTCTTGCAGAATGCTGTATTTAATGGTGGTATTTGAGCTTCTCGGAACACCTTTCACTGGAAACAGTACAATAAGTGGGTCCAAGTGAGCAACTCAAACGTCACCTTCTGTTATTGCCTCAAGTCACTGTTAGAAATAGGTTTTCAACACAGATCTACAGTCTGGTGTTTGTCTTTATGGTCTATCTAATCGGCAGAATAGCCTGTAATTTGTATTTGGTTTAGTTCTATTGAAAATACTAGATTGAAAGCAAGGAGCAAACAGTTGATAAGGGGGCCTATGGGTGCAAACCTAGTTCACTAGTAAGGTCATAAAGTGGAAAAGTAAATGATTTTAAGGAAGCTGGCAGTTTCTGTGTGTTTACCTTCTGTTCCACAAAGGCACTTATCATCTGAGTTCATCCAATGTAATTAAAACAGAAGTGGCTCTACATCTCAAAATGACCAGAAAAATGTGATTGTAAGTTATAGTTTAACCACTTACTGGAAAGTTTGAACCTCTTTGAGCTCTCAACTCTGGGTTGCTTTATGGCCATGCCATGAAAAAGCTGACAAATGTGACAAATTCGAATAGGAGGAAATTTTGTCAGATGGTGCAATAACGTATCCAAGTGCACAGAGCACAGGGAAAAATAGGTTGTGATACTTGTTTTTTTAATAGTAGCAGTTCTATAAGATCTAAAACTCATTTCACTTGCCCTCTTCAGAAAAATTGAACATGTTCACAGAAATAAACATTGTTCTATTTGCAGAGAAATGTGAATTTGGGAACTGACACTTGATCTTTTAAATAGTGAAAGCTTTCCAACACTTGCTATTTGAGTATATAGCAATTGGACTTTCTTTTGCCAGCTTATTAAGCTGCATTTTTCTAAAAATTTTTCAATTTTAGGTTGGTGATTCCGTCTCAAAGCACTGTTGTTCCTTTGATGCACGCTGTTTGCTTTCAGCTGATAAGTGCTTGTCATCTGGAAAGCCATTCCTATGTTGATTATAACAAAAGGGAATAGTTGTGCTCCTTTTCTACATGTGTTTCCAATCACTGTGCACTGTGTGATGAAGTACATGTGCTTTTTGTTTCTGTCCTGTATGCTGTTAGCTCTTCTGGGTTACTACTAGTGAATAAACTGCTTTGAGCCTTATGCAATTGAACAGCTGGAATTAGACTTGAGCATTAGGCTTCAGGGTTATGCTGCTCCTGTATTTAAAAGGAAAATTACAGTAACCACAGCTGCTTCTCAGAGATCTCTGAATAACGTACCTCAAAGCCCTGTGACTCTTCTTTCACAGTATTTCAGGTTGTGTTTTTTGTTTGTTTTTCTTTAAATTGGATTGTGGGATACGAGGTTAAAATAAACGTGAAGTAGTTGAAGAGCACGGTGCATTGCTTCCTGTCTTACTCTTTTAAAGCAGGCATGCACATGCTCATCAAAAATTGATTGCCATCTCTGCAGCTTGGAAATTTCCATCCACCAGAGGTGGATACCAGTCACGTATCCTACGTTCTAGACCTGAAGCACGTCAAAAGGCATTGTGGTATGCAAATGGAGAGACGAATCTCTGTCTCCACTGAGTTCCTGTTTCTGAACTGATCTGAGACTTCATTGTCAATTTGTGTTGCTTATTCTGTTGCCTTATAAACACGCTTGATTCCTCTCAATTCACATTGTATTTCAGTTTCAGTCCTGAGACCGGAAGGCAACGCAACCTCTTGGAAAACTCAATTTCTTTGCTTCGAAGATGTAATGTAATGAAATAACAAATAACTGTGACTGAGATTATAGTAACCAGAGTTGTTTGTTCTGGGTTCAACGTGGTGGCTTTTATTTGGGAAAATGAATATGGACAGATTTTACTTGCTCTTACGTTAATCCTCTGAATATCTCTGTTACTTTAGGGATACCTTTGCTTGCCATACATGGCACTGCAGCAGCATCACCTCCTGTCAGATGTAACAGTCCGTGGCTTTGTTGCGGGAGCCACCAATATCCTGTTCCGTCAGCAGAAACATCTGAGCGATGCAATTGTGGAAGTATGAATCTCTGTGTTTGAGCTTCTTGAACTGAAGAAGGGGGGGCGAGGGGAGAGATGTTGCATTTGGAATGTATAGTTTTGAGTTTATGCCCGTATCTGGAATTACTTCGCTATGAAATAAGTTTTTTAAATGCAGAATCGTATTCCATTTGTATCAGTTTTTAGGGTAGGACACAACTTTAAGCTGTGCGAAAGTAATATGTGTCTTTCTTTACATTATATATGATATTTGAATTTGCAGGGTGCTTTTTAAATTTGTGTTTTGGTGCTGGTGTAGTTTTACTTCTCATGTCATGGGCTTTTCCTGTGGCTGTTGTAGTAAGGTCTTCAAAGATCAGTGCTTGCGGTTGAGAAGCAGACACAGTTGAAAATAAAGTGTACTGATGTTGACTTCCTCTTGATTTAATCAACAGGTCAAACAGTATCTAAGAAAGCATTGTCTGTTCTAGTAAGTGCGTGCACCTATATAGTCAGCATTTGGTAGCCTCAGATAGCTACATACTGGTAATCAGCTGAAGAAATTGAAATGAAAATCAAAGAGCCTCTAAGAAAACACATGAGCACCAAACTTCCCCTTTCGAATCCTGTCCAGTGAGCAGGTTTTGCTATATACCAGGAAGGTGATCAGATTCTGGTTGTATTGGGCAGTATCTCACACTGAGAACTGTTCATTCAGGATTTCATTGGTCATTTGTTTCTTTTTGATATTTGTTGTAACTGTTGGATTCAGATGTAGATAGTTTCTTGCCAGTAGCAGTATACTGTGTGCCTAAGCAGTTTTATGTGGATATTTTTTTACCCTTGGAATTACTTCAAACAGATAGAAGACGCTCATGTACAAATCCATGATCCAGAACTTCGTAAGATCCTGAACCCTACAACTGCTGACCTGAGATTTGCAGATTACTTGGTGAAGCATGTAACTGAGAACAGAGATGATGTTTTCCTTGACGGCACTGGATGGGAAGGAGGAGATGAGTGGATCAGGGCTCAGTTCAGCGCTTATCTTCATGCACTGCTTGCTGCTGTGCTGCAACCAGGTAGAGCAGATACCTTCTCCAGGGACTGAGATATGAGAGTGGGTTTAAAAAATATTTGCTCTGTTGCATTACATGTCTAGCCAGTCATTGGATCTCCCTCTGCAAAAAGTTTCATTTTTAGGCTTCTCTTTTTGGTTTTCCTTGTCTATCTTTGTTATTCCTTGACAAGATTGTTAGTAATTCTTCACGGACTTACAGACCAACTTCTTTGATTACCTCCTTCTCCTTGATTTTAATTAAGTTTTCCTTATAAGTAGACATACCTGAAACCCTATATATGATAAGACTTTTACAAACTTGTGTGTCCTACAGACTTTATTTGGTTTGGGGAACTAATTGGATTCCAGGGGGCATGAAGTTAAGTGGCTGTTTTCAGGAAGTTTTACTAGTCTCTCCCATCTCTTTTCCATTGCTGCCGTGGTCTTAAGTAGGGATTCACTTAACTTGAAGATGCCAGCTGGAGGTTTTATCAGCTTACGTTCTCTGGAGCTCAGCATTTTTATCTAAACTCAGAATTCCCTTTTCTAGCCTTTTCTGCATGAATGTAATTAAAAAAAATCATTGGCTTATATGTGGAAGTTTGCCTAGCAGTAACCCTGTTCATTTCACCGTCTTCGTGAATATTCTCCTTTAACACAAATTAACTAACCCAGTTCCTGTTCTGGGGTGTTTCTGAGAAAGCATGGGATTGAAAACTTGATTTTAAAATTTTGAAGATGCCAACTTCTTTGTCTGGCAGCATCGATATTGTAAGATGGTTACTTGATTAATAACGAAATGTCAGAATTTTCCTGAAATTCCTACTATGTCACTGTCTGCCTCTAAAATGATTTCCCTTGATCTTCTGTATTTTAAGGGGGATGTTGTGATATGTTTATTTCACAGTAGCTCCTGTTCCGGTTTGGGTGGATTTGATATTTACTAAATTTGAATGAGTATTGACATAGTACAGCAAATCCTATCGCATCTGACCAAAACCAACGTAAACGATGTTTTTGTTCTCAGTTGCTACGTGGATGGCTCTTTATTCTTTTTCTCCCCTCCAGCTGAGCTCATCACTTAAAACTTAATAAATGAATTAAGGGGAAGAAAAAGAAGCTTATTTTTTTGAATATTTTGTTTTGCCCTGACTTCTTATATTTGAGACACTTTAAAATGAAAATAACAATAAAATAATAATTAAAAAAAAAAAAAAGCTTAAGTTTGATTTACGTTTGATTGGATGAGAGTCTGGAAATTTTTAGTTTTTCTTTAAAATGCAGTCATTTTTCATATATTACGTCTGTAATGAATTGCTGCCAATTCACATCTGTATTTTAATTTCTCAGACAATGAAAAGATTTTGTCGGACTTTGGAACAGCATTTGTAGCAGCCTGGAAAAATACTCACAACTACAGAGTGTGGAATAGCAACAAGCATCCAGCTCTTGCAGAAGTACATTCTAGGTAAGAAATTGAATTTTTTTTTTTTTT
>WBMW01006074.1:53648-76763 GCA_013396635.1 Penelope pileata
TTTTAGCATTTTAAGTGGAATACTCTTATTACGGTTGGTTAGGCACCCACCATTCTGCAGGAGCAAGTGGGACACTGATTCTATTCTAAAGACCTGGGGGCTTTGTGACCCTGTGCAGTAAAGATTGTGTGAGTTCAGAAGCTGAATATTTCAGCTCTTCAATACCTTACTCTAATTCTGGGATGTAGTTTCATGAAGAAAACTGTATCTGGAGTCAGCAGAAGTGAAACTTATTCAAGTTAATTGCTGGCTGTCCGTGGCTATAGGGAGTTTGTCATTGCCCTCAGATGGTTCTGCTTTCTGATAGTTGCTTCCAGGTTTACAAGGAAACAGCTGTGTGTGGGGTTGTCATTGGTAGGGATGGACAGGAGCTGGCTGATTTACATTGCATCTTCTGTTATTTGGATTGTTTCATGTGCATTCCTACTCCAAGTTTAGATGATGGCAGACTTGGCAGCTCTGTAGGCTGTGTGTGTGTTTTGTTTAGCGTGTGTTTACACTGTATTGCAGGGACTTCTGTTAGCTTTCATTCTTCATTTCATTCTAATGTTTTCTCTTGTTTTTTTTTTCTCCTCTTCTAGCCACCCGTTTCAGGGACAATACTCTGTATCAGATGTTAAGCTAAGATTGTCACAGTAAGTATATAGTGGTTTGGTATGTATTTTTAAAAATGTATATATAAATGTTAATAACTGCACAACTGTTGCAATGATGAACTAAAAAAAAAAGTTATCATGTACACAAAACTGTGTTCAGAGTTCTCCTGTAGAAAATCACCACGTGTAATGATAGCACTGTTTTTCCCTATTTCAGGCAAACTTGCCAATACATTATTTTGTTGGACTTTGTGTAATAGAGGCCTGATTTTTTGCATTACAGTTATAAGACTTCTGTGATTTTATTTTTAACAGCAATCCTCTCAAACTCTAGAATTTCATCATATATGTGCTGAAGCTTGGTTCAGTTTCTTCAGTTTACAAATGAGTTTTAATTAGCCTCTTATTGCACCAACTCAAATGGAATTTAGGGAAATGTTAGCTCTTACTGTGCAGTATTTGAATCTAAAACTTGGTAGCGCTTGATTTTTTCCTTAAGTGTTCAGCTCCAACTAATGCCTTCTTATTTACGCACCAAGCAAGATTGTTTCCTGACTTAGCTGTGTTGACCGCAAAACATCAGAGACTGGTGCTGTAAGACACCTGCGAATCAGCAATGCACACGTGCTGCTAATTCTCTACCTCTCTTGGCTGTCACCATGACTTTCAGTGCACTGTCAGGAGACCTAAAATGCATTCTAACGTAGAACAACACCTTGAGAAATAAAAAGGTTCGGACTTGGATCCACTGAACCTTTTTGTTGCTTTTGCTGACCAATGATAATAACATTTCTGTGATGGCAATTGTGAACTGCAAATGACTCAAGGTTTAAATCAAAGGAATCGCCTTCAATAAGGCGTGTGCTGGTAGCAGCTTTTATTATTAATGCTGGATCTTTGTGGAAAGACTTAATCTGAAAGGTGTTGAGGCAGCTATAATCTTTAGCTTGCCCTAATCTTGTTTTTCTTCTACTCTTCTCAAATGAATACAAAAGTACCTGTAGTTCTTAATGTCTCCAGTAATAAAAATATTTTTACAAGTGCCTTTATTCTCCAGAAGTGACTTTGCTATCAGATACGCACCAAAATCATTCTCTTTTCCAAACTGAGCCTAAACTTGTTCTTGATGTACTCTGTTCTTTCTGCTTTTTGCATTTACGCAGAGTATTTTCTAAGTATTCAAGTTAATAAAGTTGTGAAACGGGACAGGAATGTGGCATGCTGTGTGTTAAGCTTTACAGAGATAGGTTTGCAAAGCCTGAAATGTGGACTTGAGTGTTACAATTTAAAACCAAGCAAATTTTACGTTCAAGTCATCACACTCATGCAATGGAACGGATTGCTTTTGGGCTGTCCTTTCCAAATGAAAGTAGTGTCCTTATTCTTCTAGCATTTTTAATGGAAGTACGAGAGTGAGCTATACTTGGTCAAAAATTTCATGCATGAACAGAGTGAACTCAGTTTGGAAACAAGAACAGGGACTGTTCAGTAACCCTGTTTTGTTTAAAGCTTATAGATGAGGCTGAAACTTTCCAAAACCACTGCAAGTCTGACTTTGTGAATGTATTTTGGTAAACATTTAGGAGACGTATCAGCATGTTCTATAAAAACAAACTGTTGGATATTTTGATTCCTGTCTTACTGGTAGCGTCTCTTCTTCCTCAGACAAGCTTGCTTAACTGACCTTAGAAGATAAGATGCATAAAACCTGTGCAAGAATGATGGGCTTGACTTATTTAATTATATACACGTGCTATGTCAATCTGTGTGTGTATGGATAGACATTTTAAATATATACTTTATTTACGCCTAGAGTTAGTAAGTCAGTTGACTAACAGTCTTCAGTATCTCTCTTGCTTAGTTCTGTGCAAAACAGTGAGCGTGGAAAGAAGATTGGAAATGTGATGGTTTCTACTAGCCGAAATGTTGTGCAAACTGGAAAAGCTGTAGGTAAGAAATTTATTTTAAACCTGCTTGGATCTAAGCAGTACCTTTTTTTAAGGAAGCATCCTATATCTCAGCTATATTTCATTTTAATTCAAATGTACTTTATAACATAAATACAAAAATGAGCAACATTTTGAGGAGTAAAGTTGCAGATTGAGGCCCTCTGTGTTGCATAATAGTGGAACGGAAAGCAGCTAGGCCACAGAAATTGGTGTAAATTCCTTTTCCAGCAGGAGATGTACATGAGAAGAGAAATGTTCAGGTGAAAGCTTTCGTGTAATGTGGAAATGCTTAGACTGCAGCATTATCTTCTGCATTGAGCTATTCTCACTTTGATATCACTGTGAAACTAGCCCAAGCTGCTTTAACTCACGGCAAGAACTTGTGTCAGTTTCTGCAGGCTTTGCAATAGTTCATAATGTTCTGGAAATCCACGTGTTGCCCTTGAACAGCGGCACCTTCATCACCTCGTCATCTTCCAATGCAAGAGAGAATGCAGGATCACCAGCTGAAGAATCCTGTAGCTGTTCTGTGGTTGCTTTGCCACAAGTTGCCTTTTTTATTCTGTTGGAGTCTTACTACTTTTTTTTTTTTTTTTTCCTTTGCTTCTGTGTGCTCTGGCAAGGAACACTTTTCAGCAGTAGGCCAAGCCAGCCTTCCAAGACAAAGGACAACTTGGGCCACTTCTGCTGAGCTACCGTGACGTTTTTTTGCGTGTTTTCTGACACATACTTCAAGCTTGGGTTTTGAATTCCAAAAATTCCGAATTGGATAACAGATGATTTGAATTTTTTTATTAGTACTTTTTAAGGAACTTAGTTAAGATAACATTACGCTGTTAACCCTCTTTCTTTTGTTTTATAATTCAGGCCAGTCGGTGGGAGGAGCCTTCACAAGCGCGAAATCAGCCATGTCATCGTGGTTTTCTACTTTTACACAGTCAAGCCAAAGCCTTGGGGACTAAGTGATGGTTTTGCCCAGCACTGCTGAATGTTTCAGGTGCAATGGTTTCTCTGAGCTGTAAAAAGACCGCTCCAAAATGTAGGAGTGGATACTAACTGTCCAGGACCAAAACAAGGCGCGTGTTGCTTGCAAGCAGATGTGGAATGTTATCCATCAGTTTCTCTAGAAGTATAGAATGGTGAGTGTCTCCATCCGAGGGGATGGCATTTGCTGGATATTGGTTGTGTTTAAAATGACTACTTCAAATCTGAGCCTTTATAAAGACATTAGCAAACAAGGCTTGTTGCAAGCCAAACATGTTTGACTTTAGATTTGTACATTTTCTTGGATGTTGAAGATATTTATGTAACGCGGTTATATTTTTCAATCCAAGTAGCCAAATGGTTGTGAATTCTTCTTAGAAATAAGCAGAGTATGACTACTGATTCATCTTTCAGGTTGGATTAGAGAGCATGTCTGCAAGAAGTATAGGGGTGGAAGCCCTTTAAGGGTTCAAAGCCAGGTGGCACTTTGTTGGTTCCACCTACAGGCTAGAATCAGCAGGGTGCAGAGTAAGACTGTGGCTGACATGAGGGTCTTTCTCCTTTCTCATCCCTAGCCATGTTTTTTGAGTTAATCTGTTTCTAGCTCTCTTTGTGTCTGCAAATCTGTGCAACAGTTGCGCAATCACTCTTTCCTTGGTGTTACACAGTAGGCCTGCCTAACTTAGCATACCTTTTGGCTGTGTTTTACCCTGGGAGGTGAGCAGGATTCTCTTCAAGTATTACAAAACAGCACTCCAAAATTAGGATTGAATCATAGACAGTTTTGTGAAGTCTTGCTCTGTTAGGATATAATTACACCATCACTGTAATTATATGAATACAAAGTATTAAAATTACCTGAGCTAGCGCGCTAGCAAACTGTGTATTTTTTTGTTGCCAGTGAAGTTATGAAGACTCTTCCAAATGAAAATCAGCTATACGAATTTTTCTTTGTCTACTCAGGGAATGTTCTCTTTGGATAACTACTTTTTTTGTAAGGAAAGTAATGACAGAATTGAGGGAGCAACTGAAACGGTTCAGTTCTTATCCTTGCGTGAAGGAATATCATAGTCTGCATGAAAAGCTGTGACATAACGCTGTATTTCACACGGAAAGTGCACACAGCGTCTTCTGTATGCAGACGTATCCCATGCCCTGTGTTTCATGCTCCCAAAACAGATGATTCGCTGTTTCTTGCGATGTGTATGTGTCTATTCCTTCTGACATCCCCACGTGACAGCTGTTAACATTTTCCATGCTACATGTTCCAATACTCCAACTTCTCTGTATCGGAAGGCTCTCAGCTCATTCCCTTATCAGTATCTCTCAGCTTTTTGCCATGCTTTTTTCCGGGGCCAGGATTTCAAGTCATGGTGATTTCTTACATTCCTCAAATGAAATAGGTGTGCAAGAGATAAATTAGGTGGTTCTGATATAAATTAAAAAGTTCTGATTTCTTCAGGTGCATTTGGAAAGCTAATAGAAAAGGCACACTTGCATCACGTAGTTGCTGTCCAATAACGTAATTTGCAGTTTTATTGCTTCAGATAGCAGTTAAATAGTTAGATATCTCTGTTTAAAAATGTTCATTAAGCTACATACGTAGTAGAATGGCCATGGAAAACCTAAAGGCATACAACTGGCTTGAGTCGCTTCCTTTGAGAAGAGAAAAACTGTCCCTAAAGCTCTTCTAATCTACTGCTTCTGTGACATACCAGTAAAATATATCTGCAGAACTTTAGGTATACGTCTCGATCTCTGTGTGTATATGTATCTCTCCTAAAACTTCTGATGCTCTCTTCTGTTCTGTTTCACGGCTCAGTAATAGACATTTATATCTTTTTAAAGATAAATACTTGTAGGAAGACCTCTGGTGAAATAAGACTAGAGGTGCAGTTATTCATGATGATTCTAGAGCTTTCTGGTTCAGCATGCGGAGAAGAAAATAATCGCTTGCTTTTGTGAAATGGCATTATTGGCTGTCTGGGCTGTAAGTGGTCAGGCTCCATGTTGTAGTGAAGACTGATCTGAAAGATATAAGCACCTACAAAATTATCCTCAGCAACTTAAGGTTAACTTAAGCTTAGGAGCTCACAGTGGAGCCAGGCAAGTGTAGCTGATGTTTACATGTGCAAGGTACAGAAACAGAACCTTCCTGTGTCCTAATTAGGAGGCCTGCCTCTGTCGGCTCTTCTCCTTCATGGCTCTGTAGAATTCTTCTCTGCCCTAAACTTGTATGGCTGATTTATTGCTCTCTGCATTCCCCTCACTCCCACAAATTCCCTTGCTGGCCCAAGGATTTTAGAAAGCAGTGGATTTTTTTTATTATTACTTCTTTATTCATCTGAGGAAAGGCAGAATGAGGTGCCCTCTACGTTGCTGAGCTGATGCTTGGCTGCTTTGTGTGGGGCCTCTGTTATGTGCTTCACAGTATTTTTCCAGTGGACAAGAAGATCAGACAGATACTGGGTTTTTTTCCCTCACTGTCCTGGCTGTCTCTGTTGTGGAGCCAAAAATACGATCAGATTAAGAGTATTTTCCTTTCTTTGTTTCTCTACACAAGGTTGGATTAAGAAACTTGTATTCATCTTCAGTGCTTTTAAGAATCAGTTTCCTGCTAGCACATTGAACAGTGATTTAAACTCATGCAGTGGGTGGAGATAGTGATCTTCACGATAACTTGTCTTCATTACTGTGTACGTTTGCTCTTTGACACTCGCTTAAACTTATTTTGGTCTGTGGGAGGGACAGCAGCCGCTGAGTTTCATCTCAGTTCATGTAGTCCTTAACTTAAGGGTTGTGACCTCTTCAGATAAATCAAGCATGAATGCAAGTTATTTTCTTCCCGTGTTTTAAAACTTGCAATGCAAGCAGTACTTACTCAAAAGGATTTATGCAGTCAACTCCCATTTCAAAAAGACCCCGACACCCATTTCTGCATGGCAAGAAACAGAGAGCGCCAAGCGAATTGGTGAGGGCACCTCTGGTGAGTGAGCTGTGAAGGCGTTGCTGCAGCTCAGTCACAGTGGATGTTGCAGAGGTGTTTCTGAGTGCTCCTGTGCAGCGTGAGCTCGTCTCCAGGTAATACAGTAACACTTCTCCCAACTTTCTGGCATCGAAGGCATCCACCTCTGCTGCTTGCAGGTACCGGTGTCTGAGGAACCGCCTGCTGGCACAACCCCCCAGAAATCCGCTGAACCACGTACTCTTGACCTGATGTTTCCTTTGACTTAAAATATTCAACAATTTTCATCACCTTTGTCTCACTGCTTTCATCTTACAACCTTAATTCTTGAGCACATCTGACAGCATTTTCTTCAAATGTAACGACGTGATTATCGTCTTTAGATCACTCTCCTAGTCCATTGCATTTGTTTGACTTAGTACATCTGTTTTAAGCACCTTAGTAATTAAATCTAGTATTTTGTCTAAACAAGATCCTTATTTCCATAGAATCGTTACTAAACAGATAAACTAATGTGGCAGTATTTAATTGTAAAAGTGAAGGCGTGAGTGCAGTTTTTAAACACAGAAACTGTTACTTGATCATTGAAAATATAAGCAATGTATTTGATTTTTCCTGTGCTGCTTGAAAATAAATACATCCAGCGTATTTAAGGTTGTGTCTGCTCCAAAAGCTGTATTATTTTAAGGAGGTAATCCTGCTAGAAGACGCTGGGAGGCATCTGTTTTTGATATTGCTAGCTGCTTGTAATACGCTGTCCGTCTTTTTGAGACTTGTCTTCTATTCAAACTGGTTGTGGATGCTGCTGGGAGTGCTTTCTAGACCAGGTGAGCATGGAGAAAATCAAGTAAGAATGCTTAGACTGAATGAAGAACATTTATGTGAAGTGAAGGCAAGTGTAACTTCCTTAAGAGCAATGTGGAGAATAATACCACTTTCATACTGCATGGAACAAAATCCTGAAGAAGCAAATTCCCTTGGTCCCTTATCTCTGAATTCAGAGACTTCACAAAATGCACACAGAAACCAGTGGAGAACTTGAAGTGGAGGCGTATCAGAAAGTGGCAAGAATAATGCTGAGCTGAATGTATTGCCTGACACAACCTGCGTTTATAAACCGTTGCTGCTTTTAAAAAAATTGCAGCTGTACGTGTTTTGAACTGCATAGCGCTGTGCCCAAGAACTGACTGGGGAATCTGTCCGCTTCAATTGTGGAACTCCTTTCTGATTTTTTTCTCTTTGATAAGAACACGTGCTGAGTTCCATTAGCTAGCAATACCTCTTGTACTTCCTAAATAAAATCTCAGCATGAAGATTCGCCTTGATGTCTAGCATATACTTTGAACAGACTTCAACACCTCCAGTACATCACTGTCTTTTTTAGTCCTTTTTATTGTTCTGCTTGCTGGATCTTCACTTCTGTTAACGCAGTAGAAGTGCCTGGGAATGCCTGTGTGTATTCAGCGCGCTGTTTACCACTTAGTGCTCCAGGTGAACAGTCCTGATTTAGCACTTCAGTCATGGTGGATCTGCTGTGCTCAAACCCTTTCTTTGCTGATGCAAGGGTGTCCACTTGCACAACTCCAAACCACAAGAGCTGGCCTTTCTGTGTTAACACACGGAGCAGGAGGGGAGAAAAGCGCGCACAGCTGCATTACTCCACCCTTGTGCCTGTCCCATCTTCCACGCTAGTCCTTCCTTCCATGCTATTCCCTTCTTCCATGTCCAAGTTCCTGGGTCAGGCTGCGTACCAGCCTCTTCCAGACCTGAACTTAGGGGTGTGTGAAGATGTGCAGATTTTGTGTCAACTGCCTCCCGGCATTGTGATCCCAGGCTGTTAGTGCTCATCTTCCAGGCTGTAAGCTCTGTAGCTTTGTCTTGCTAAGTGGTCCTCGTGGTCAGTGCTGCAGGATGGAGATGGTTTTAAATAATTCTGAAGTGCAGCTGAACAGAACTTGGGCTAATGCTAAGCACAAGGTGGAAAGAAACTGTTTCTTAGGGCAAGCCTAGTCCAGGACCTGCCTGTGCTAAAGCGCTTTTCATGTTGGAATCCTGATCCAAAAAGAGAAAACAGTCCTTGAAAGCAGCTGTAAATGGGAAGCAGAGGAGTGCTGCTAGCCTGCTGCTAAATCAGCTGTCTGCAGGTGCTCCTCAGCACCACTGCACCGCAGGGTTAGTGTAGCCTAACAGAAATAGGGAGAAATGATACAAAGTACCAGATGGTGTTCTAAAGCTCTAAAATTTTAACAAGTCATCCTTCCCAAAAGTTCACTTACCCATCTTCTGTTCTCTGTAAAGCTTGACACAATTCACTGCCCTCGTTTTGCTTATTCCCCTTAGAACAAAAACTCAACTTGCAACTAGGCATGTAGTTAACTGTAAAAATGAGTGGATGCACTGAAGATATCAGTAGAGTGTTCTTTTTATTACTTCAGGTACAGGGAATTGAAATTACACAGGACTTAAAGGTATTTCTACCAGAAAAGAAGCAAACTTTTTGCAAATATTGTAAAGCTTGAGGCCATAAGTTGAGCCATAGAAACGTGTATGTAAGCATACTCCAAAGTCAAGTACGGGCTGAATAGGCGAGCGTTAGGCGGGAGCTTTGTACCAAGATGCTATTTTAGAACTCTTTGAAGGCTTTCATCATCTTTGCTCTATTTATAAAGTGAGAACTGCATTTTTTCAGCTGTTGTCTTTGTTCCCACTGAAGTCTTTCTCTACTTCTACCACTGGTGACCACTTCCAGGCGCATGACAATACTTTGCCTGCAGAGTTTCCTTCTCAAATGATGGAAGAACTCAGACTTGAGCCTAGCATTTGCCAGCTGGTTTCCTTTGAGGTGAATTACGGACTGCAGCAACCAGCTGTGTAGGTGAACTGATGCTATGCGTGTCTTTAACAAAGTTACCAGAGAACTGTTTGACACTCAGCTAGCCTTGTCCTTGTGTTACTAAAATTAAGGTACCACACAGACTTTTACACCACCAAATTGTTCTAAGTAGTATGAAGTGCAGACTAGCAGGAAATCCATTTATGCCTTCTGTATTTTGAAAAATGTTTTTAGCTGGATAAAATCAAGGACAGTCCTTCCAGGTTCTGTGAAGCAACTGTGACTTAAGTGCAATTCAGTCATCTACTTCTCTTTGAATTTACCTTTTTTTTGTGTAAGAAATCATGCCTAAGCTTTAGAAGCTGGGTTGGGCTGAAAGTTCTCACTGCCAGAACCCGCCCACCGTGCTCCTCCACTAGCTGTAGATAATCTACACTTGAAACTAAAGCTTGTCGTAAAGCCTAACGCTGTGGTGGTGCAGCTTCATGAAAAAGGCTGCTGTGAAAGTGATCCACAGAACGGAGGGGGCCAGGCAGGCTGCAGCACGCGTGATACCACCGCCCTGTCTGCCTGAGGTATCTGTGATTCTCCAGCCTGCGTTCCGAAGCAGTAACACTGCTCTTCTAATTGGTGCTCCCTTGAACAAGCCTGAAACTGCAGGTCCCAGGTTAGAGGAAAGCAACATCAGCAGGATTCCCCGAGTCACTTCTCCCTTCTTATCTAAGCAGTTCAGGCATCAAAAACGTTGATGTAATGGTAAATGCCAACATGTTGCATGTGTCACCTTCATCAACATTAATGGTTTACCTCTTTCTCTTGGAGCTATGGTTATTCTACATCCTATAAATCCGCACATTGCACAAAATGCCACAACTGGAGATGTGTTTTTTTAACTTAAGTCTTAGTGGGGGTGTCAAGTTCTGTGCAACGCTCGGGTGGACTGTGCTGGAAATTAGGTATGCAAGTCAATTTAACATCCACGTCTCCAGGTTTTCCATAGCTTAGCCATTTCAAATCACCTTCAATAAGTGACGCTATTTGCAAGCGGAGGGGGGTGTAACTGTGTCAACTTCAAGCAGAAAGCACACCCAAACTCAGTTGGATTCAGTCTTTTTTAATAAATTAATGTCATTCAAAATACAGTGCCAGAACATGATGCAACTGAACATGCTAGTAAGGTTTGTCATGAAGCACCTGTGTTCATGTTAGGGTGGCGGTGCCCCGCTACTGCTAGTGGTTCCTGGGATTAATGCCAGAGCAGCACGAGTCGGCTGCTCCCCTGCACACAGCGTACAGGATATTCCTGAACTGTTTGCTTCCCCCCAAAGTAAAAAAACCTGATAGCTAAGGGATATCTATACACAATCACACTACAGTAATGCTTGTTATTAAATTAACAGAAAACAAAGACCTGGTTAATCCACACTAAAACTTGGTTTTACAATGGAAAAATACATCAGCAGCAGGAAGTAAAATACATGAGCCAATGTTACTGTAATACAGAACGTGGAGACGTTTACTGATTAGAGCTCCACGAAGACCCGCACTGTGAGGGCTGACAATTCCTATTGCAAGCCCAGCAACTTAAGTCCACACCTGGTAAACTACCAGCTGCTTGGAAGACCTGTGTTCTAAACAGACAGGTGTGTTTGTGAAAATAGAGCACATGCACCTCATCGTACAGCTTGACTGAACCTGCAGTCACCTTGCCCTGCGTGTCACAATACAAGGGAAGATCTACCCATCCTACCACAGGGAGATCTGTGGGGCTTGTCTGTTTTTTGTTTTGTTTTGTAAATGGCATCACAATACCAACACGGATATTAGTATTAAGTGCAGCATGGTCCTTTAATTAGGCCACGCTGACAATTATGTAACTAGCACTTAATTAGAATATCCAGAAGTAGTTCAAATCTAACTGGAAGATACTTTCGAAACAGTTGTGACATCATCCTAGAAACAGTAGCTACATTTTTTTCTTAAGCTAATTTTCCTGAAACAAGACTTTACAGAACTAGAAATTAATTCTTTAGACAAGTCAGATGCTTAAGCTCATGATATACATATACGCTTCTCAATTATCAGATAATAGCATTTCAGGTTATGGAAGCATACCTGCTCATTTCATCGATTCATACTGAACTGCTGCAAGTATTAGGCAGGGCATAAAAATACAACTCATGAAGGACAGGTTTGACATTTCTCTCTCCAGACCTCTCACAATCATTTATTTCAAGATAACTGTGCACTGAATCAGTTGTGCAGTCCGATTTGGGAGCTATACAGGTGGTAAGGTATACATCTCCCCATCCAGCTCAAATTCATCCGCTCCATCCGGTGAAAAGAGATACGTTGGAGGTTTCCACGGGGACTCTTCAAGGCAAGATGGATACAGCTTTCCTACAGCGCACTGGAAGTCTCTCCCCAAGTCCCACAGCACGCGTTCTGATATATGCTGTCTCAGAAACCAGCGATCGAGTTCCAGATCATACTGATAAGTGGCATACCTCGCTCTCTCGTTCATGTGGGTTTCTCGTATGAAGACGCATAAAGAGTTAGAGATGACAACGGCTCTAACGCACGGGTCAGAATAGCGCTTGGCAGGGATATTGGCTGCCATTCTCCATTCGTTTTTATTCACATCGTAGATTTCCACAGTTACGGAAGACCCATCCACAGTACCACTTGGGAGTCTTATCCCAGAATTGTTGGCAATGTGTAGTCCTCCGATGTAGAATATTTTATCGCCAAAAGCGGCAGCTGAAGCAAAACACCTACTTGTTTGTCGCATAGCCATTTCTACCCAAGCATCCGACCTGGGAAAGTAGCAGTACATCAAGCTGTGTGCCATGACATAAATGCAATTGTGTACTGCTACTGCTGTGCTCCACTGCCATGCGCAAGGCAACGGGCTTACCATGGTCCACTCATCTTTTTCAGTGTCGTATCTTTCAACAGTTCTCCTGTTGAGCTCTCCACCGACACTGTCGCCTCCGATTGCATAGATGTATCCTTCACAGCAGACCAGGGATGGCTTTATACGAACAAAGAGCATCGGTGTCTTTGGAAACCAAGTGTTTTGCTGCGCATCAAACCAGTAAAAGCAATTCACAGTTCTGAAGGCAGCCTGGAATCTGCTGCTTTTACTGTGAAGGGTTTTTGTGTTTTTCAGAGGAACTTGCCCCCCTGCTATATAGATATCATTATCAGGAGTTACAAGCGTTCCAACCTTACGCAAGTCAGCAGGAGGATTGCAGAGTTTGTAAACCTTTTCTGCCTGTGGGCTGTAACAGACAGAAGAAAACAGACTTTTGCCAGGGTCTTCAGCAATAGCTTCAATGAATATCATCATCTCCTCTTTTGTCATGCCAAGTCTGGGCTTGAAAAACTTGGGCATAGATTTGTACAGTCCTTGCACCACCACGGATTTGTCGTTGGGTGGCAAGCCTTGAAACCAGGCTCTCTGCGTTACTTCTGAAAGTGCATCGATGCGGATTTGGCTAAGAACAGAGGACAAATACTGCGACCGCGATTCCGTGTTGTACTCCAGCCACAGCATAGCAGCTTCGCGAACTGTCTCCTCCTTTTCCACGTTTAAATTGTCACTGCTTAAAATATCTATCAGTAGATCATGTGACAGTTGCATGAAAGCCTCCTGGTGGTACACAGCTGTGAACTTGTGCTCTACCATTCTTTTAGCACTCTGTTTTAACTCTTCACAGCTGAAGAGATCAGCAAAACTTAAGAGGCGCACACAATTTTCTGCATTAATTTTTTTGATTAAGTATTCTCGACACTGCTGTAACACATCATCTACCTGGAAGGCAAGGAGAAAAGGCATTAAGTATCGCCACATACCGTCCGTTCCTTCACTTACCAGCAACAGGTGAAATTACTTGCATTTTGTGCTAAGTAACAGAGTTTATGCCTGGAATGCTGTGTGTACACAGAAATACAGCAGTGACTTACTCAAGGGATTCTTGCAGATTTAGTACACTATATTATGATGGCTGCTTGAGAAACTAATTATCTCAGTGTTCTAAGTGCACTGTTCTACTTCCAGCCTCCATAGGACCACAGAGGGATGCGTACACGAAACATATCTGGCAGGCAACTGCTGTCTGTCTAGATAAGGAAATTGAACAAGAGTATTTTTAAAGTGCCTAAACAGAAAGGGCCACCTAACAAGTTCAGGAAAAAATGGTTCCGAGATTAGAAGCTGTTATTTCATACTCAAAACACTCCTACCTGTAAGAAGCAGGCCGTTTCATAAAGCTGTTCTACCATGCTGTCACTAATTGCCAGGTTACCCGTGTATGCGTAAGTTATTATCATCTGTAAAGTCGCCGCATCCACATTCCTCAGGTGCACGTGTGTTTGCTTACTCTCGCTTAGCCCGCTCATGAACATCGCTCTGAAGAAAAACACACAAGAACCATCAGTAAGTACAGTTACTTTAAACAGTCACTTCATCACTTCTAAGTCTTTAAGTCATTACGCTCCCAAAGGTAAACAATCTTTCTGATTGCCTGTTTACAGGTACTTAGTATTGTCCTTAGGCTGCCATCCAGCACTGAAGAGAAAAAGCACTTGTACTGAACATTTGAGAAGTGACCTCAGTGCCTTCTAGACAAGTATTTCATATATACATGCAAACTATTTTGTGTCAATCAGCAGAGAACTCTGACGATTGGCATTTCACACTTTCTCTGTTAGGTGAAAAGAGGGAAGAAATATACTCCAGGAAATACTGCTTAAACACGATACAGGTAGATTTTTAGATTCTTAAATGAGAAGAAACACATTTATGTGATGGACTGAGAGAAGTCATCCCAAAAGCACGCTCATCCAGGGCAAAGAGAAAGCTCAGAAAAAAGGAGCAAGCACGAGCACTCTTTGAAGCATTTCTTACACACTATTCACAGTGTGCAGGAAACTTCAAGTCTGTAGACAAAAATCAGTGGCAGAGAAAACTATATCAGACATGGTCTGAGGTGGAAATAAATCCTTTAAGGTTATTATTTCCCTGATGCTTTATAACACCTATTGACCACTATGTGTATTTTCTTTAAATTTACTGTAACACAGTTAAGTAGTAACTGGACTCTGGTACTGCAAACCAGGTATTTTCTTCAAACGAGTGAAATCCATGTTAAAAGCTTTATATTAATTCAGGCTTGGTATTAATGGCTATATGAGAAATTTAGCTTAAATTTCTTCATATTTGGAGCTTTTTAGGAAATCTGATCTGAGAGGAGTTGGAAGGGACAGTGGATGCACCCTGGAGCTCTGCCCACAGCGACAGAGGTGAAGGCAGCATGGAGGTGCACTCCCTACACAAAACCATTCCAGGAAGCACCTCACACAGAGACAGTGCCCCGCCACCACTCCCCCTGCCCCAACTCCACCTCTCTGCCCTCCTCTAAGCTCCTTAACCCAGGCAAACTTGCGTTTTAGGTGGGATCACTGGCCACGTGAGTGTCTCAACTTGCCAGCAGTTTTTAAAGGTAAGCAAGACACTTAGGAGTACCGAAGAGGCTCCTCTGCAGAAATTAAGGGGGAAGCTGTTACAGATTCTGGCTCCAGCGCATGCCTACACACAGCTGAGCAATGTGCCAAAGCTGGGCTGTTCAACTGTGCTCAACAACAAGGATGGAAGGTGAGCTTGCTGCACTCATACACGATGGCTGGATCGCTGAGAGATGCTCTCCTGTTCTTCCCCCTCTTCCCACAGCCGCCTTCAGGGCTATCAATTTTTCATAATAAGGCTAAATTTAGGAAACGGAACATCTTTTTGTAAACCAAAGTAGAGAAGAAAAAACAGAATATGACAAAACCACAAGCTTGACACTTCTTTTAACCAGTGCCAAAACCTCATTCCATAAATAATAAACACATGTATGAATAAGAGATTTGACTGCATATTCTAACGCTCCACACTGCACGGCCTCGTGACAGCTCTCCAACCTTATGATTAGCCACCCACACTACATCTGGCCACGTTTCCAGTGGCTGTTATTCTACAGACTGTTGGAACTGTGTCATCTGCAGAAGGCCAACGGCAATAATCATTATCTAGTGATCACACGGTACTCGTTGCTAAAAATTGTACCAGATTCATCTGAGATAAAAGAAGGAACACAAACAATAGCAGTGACAAAAACTTGTGGAAGTAATTAATCCTGGAATAGTTTCCCAAATTAAAAGCTATGCTCTGATACAAGAAAGCAGACAGAACACAGAAAAAAATTAAGTGTTCTGTGTAGGGAGATCATTTCAACAGGAAAACAGAATTTGCAATCATCTTGGTGAAACAGGAAAGAAAAGTTAGAATCCCTCCACAGAGCATCAGGAAGACAGAATATGCATGGTTGTCCCCAAGACTGGTTTCAGACTTAAATTCCTACCAGATCTGTGAATTAATTGTACTGTGTCACTAGCAAAGGATGATTAGTAACTGCAGAGAATTCATGGGGCTTCATCTTCTAGGGCTTACTATGAAGGTACCTGCAAAAACCAATAGCACTTCACAGATACTTTTTATTAATAAAAAGTTTTGGAAAGAAAAAAATGGACACCTAGGGAGCAGGAACTACTGGATTAAAAGCTGCAACAAGTGGGGGGGGAAATAAGAAATGAAATAAATAAATGTGTTGCATTACAGCAAGACTCTCAAGCAAGGGTTTCTGGCATCTCTGCTGAGCAGAGAAAAAACAGATGGTTTACAAAAGGAAGCCACGAGCTTGCACAGCACTCCTTACTTTCAGCAGAGACTTCTGCTAAGAAACTACAGATAACAAACATGACAATGGCACAGCCAAGTCTCAATAATCTCTAATTACCTTACCGTAGAAAAAAATTAACATATTTAAGTACAAAGAGTAAGAAATGTACTAATTATTAAGATTTCATTGACTACGTAAAGAACACTAACCATCACAAATGTGATTTTCCTTTTGCACTTCTTGTAGAAAACTACAGTACCTATCCAGAATAAGACATAAGATGCTGGAAAATGTATTTTACTCTTTTGCTGTTGGCAATTAATGATATTTTTGGATATGGTTTTGACTTCATCACTTCACTCTAAAACACTCTGCAACATGTTATTTGTTAATCAGTTAAGCAAAACTACACAAAGAAACAGCACAGATTTTCTTGAATTAGCAAGCTCTGCTTTGAATACTTACCTGAAGTATGAGCTGCACGTCGCAAGAACCATCTTATGGCAGGGAAATTCAGTGCCCTCCACAATCAATACTATGTCAGTTAGCAACTGCTGCTCATAAAAGAATTTCAACTGCTCCAGCAAGGATACAGCATATTCGCTATTGATCTGCCTCTCGTCCTGGGTAGACATGATTGCATTCCATTAATATTTCCAGGACCAGAGTGAAAAAACAAGATCTTTTTGCCAGAGAAAGGTCAGCTGAATGTTTTTGAAGTAACTTAGAGTGACACTGATTTAAAAATAAAAAAAAAAAAAAAAAGGCAGTGTTATCTTGGACTGCTGGATCAACGCTTCAGACTTTGACCTACATTAGGTCATCATTCGTTGACTTGATGTCACAATCTGTTCAGAGACTTTCAAGAGTGCCTGCAGAGCTCCTGTTGAGATTGATCACGATTCAGGAAACGAATCAGCAAAAGCGAAGTCTGAGGTAGGTCCCGTGGTAGCATCTCGTGATCAGTGGCTGCACTCGAATAACTGAAAGCAGGAAAATAAAATAGACTTACACACTAGCACCTTTCCAAGAAACCCATTTTCCTTCCATAGTTACCCCTTAAAAGTAATTTTCTAACAAACTTATTTCTAAATTAGTGCATATTACTTGCACAAAAGCACTGCAGAAAGAAAACTTAAACAACAAAAACATCAAAGACAAAAGCAGGAGAGTTTGTATATGAATTCTCCTCAAGGTCTGGACCCATAAATTATGACACTTTATAATATCAACACAGCCTTGGAGAGCTAAAACAAGGTTCAGGAGGACTAATCCTCTTCCAAGAATTACCCAGTTTTCCTACTGAGCACATCTGCATATTTCCTTCGGCCATGGATAAGATAGCTGCTTAATACAAAGTGAACAAACTGTGGCTATTTTTTGTGTTGGGACGTTTTTGTCTACTGGAGGAAGCTTATCAGTACGATGCGTACTAAGAATATCAAGGCAGTGTCTTCAGCGTTCCGTCACTTTCCAACTGAACTCCCAACGTCACAACCCATCCATTTACTTATTTCACCTATCACCTTTGACATTCTGCTGCAGAACAAGCAGACACAGAGCCATAAGGGTTTAAAAACCTAACCACCTATATTCCCCGTGCTTATTTGATTCATCTCCTCTGTGCAGAAGGGCTCCATGTGTTAACACTCCACTTTTTTTCCTTCTGCATCATTGCCCAACAGCCTGGTGTGCATGACCACTGCTGACAAGAGAAAAGAAAAATAAGGAGATAACAGGAGCAAAAGGATGCCGGACTAGCAGAGGTCAAGAAAGTTGGAGTTGTTATAAAAGCAATGCCCACGGACTACTGAAGTCTGTTTTCTTGTTTGGACATTTCTGCTTCACTTAAAAAAGGGTCAGGTTTTTTTCCTCCCTTTCTCTTCCAGCTGAACACAGACGTAACTCAGAATGGAAGAGTTGGGACGGTAACATCATTACTAGAAAGGACATCAGAGCACCCTCTCTATCAAATACTTCCACATTTATTTAATATCACGCCGTTCCTTCACATTCCAAAATTGAGGAATAACCAGTAACGTATTTGTGTGAAGTCTGTCCAAGTCCTCATCACTATCGTTGTAGTTCATGAAGGACACACAAAGCACACCCTGCTCGACACGGCAAACTTTAAATTCCACGCAAAATTCCAAGCTTTGGTGTGAGATGAAGGCTGCAGGAACACCTGCCAGCCGTGCCAAAGAGGTGCTGTTCCAACAGAGCCCTGCCCATACGCACCTCAGACAGCTGTCTTAACATTCACTCAAGCGGATATGGTTAATTAACGCCACTTCAATTACTACTAATTTAGCATCGCTGATCTGTTGTGGGTTTTTTTTTCCAGTGAATATACACAAACAGGAACCTCTAACTCTTAGTTGTCACTGTTATTTAGTTAGAAAAGTCAAAATAACGACAGCCAATGTTCACTGTTTGTTCAAATGAAGCCGGTTAATTAAGAAAAGGAGGACTTGATATTTGGAAGAAGAGGAAGGAGAGATTACTTTCTGCTGAAATAAGAGATATTAGCATGAATACTTCAGACCTTTGAGCGCAAGGCGCAGTTGAACGCCGAGGTCACCAAACCAGCCGTATATCAGGCCTTTGCTTACCTGAAGCAATGACTTTTGCCTTACGTCACGGCTCCTTTTCACCAAGTCATTACACGCCCTATCTGTGCGTTACTGACCACTGCCCTGGTTATCTGATAAGAGCTCAACGTGCAACTTTAAATGGCCACAGAGACAGACCGACTTCCTAAGCGTGTCAAGCACACAACAATAAATAGCTCACGGCTCTACGGGTACCCAGGGTCTCTGCGCAGCATTGTTTCTCCTGGCTGAGGAGTAAAGCTCCAACAACACAAGGTTCAGCTTCAGCAAAGCCTTCACCTTTTTTCACGCAGAGCATCAGTGTTACTGAGCTCTAGTAAAAGAAATCAGTGTTACCGTAACTTCCTACTCTGACGTAACTTTAAATAATACAGATCTTCAGGAACAGGCAAAAGCACTTTAACATCCGCTGTTTTAGTGCACAGAACCAACCCTAGGGCCCCATGGACACATTGATGTACACCCCCTAGAAAGGGTAAATACATTTTTGACAACGCAGCTGGTAGTCTGACGACTGAAAAAGCAGAGCTGTTCAACAGAAGACAAGTTAGAACTGTGAAATTAATTACTATAAATAGCCAGAACATTTGAGAATGACCCTCAGAGGCAGAAAGGATTGAAGAGGTGACAAGGGTCCCCTTGCAGAACATTTCTGTGATGTGAATCACCTTTCAACTGTACGTTCACAGAGCTGGGCTCTGCCTTACAGCTGATCTAACACCCTCTCTCTCATGATGTGCACTGGGTAGAACACACTCCATACTCACTCCTGTTTTCTTCATCCATACTGAGTTTTGCTGCCATTGATGACCATTTGCTAAAGAACAAAGATTTGTGTGTGTCACAAAGTCAGGAGTCGCATCCCACTCCCCTCTAGTGGAACCATACCAAGTTCTCCTCAGGAAAACAATTCAGCAAGGGCCTCTGAATTCGTTCTAAAGCGATGACTACTTCAATACTCATTTGCCCAAGAGAAACAAGTTTGTTCCAAGCATCCCAGACTACTCAGCTCTCTTACACCTTTCCCTGAAGACTCCAAGACAGTTTTTGAAGACTAATTCTCCCCACTTCAGAGGCTGAGAAACTGAGACACCGAAATAAGAATCGGTGTGTCCAAAGGAAACCTTTAAGAGGCTCAGTTCTCCCAAGTCGCAGCCTAACATCTCTATCACTGCACTGTGCTCAGCTGGCACCCAGCTCTTACATCTCAGCTAACTGAAGAACAGTGGCACTGATGTTATCCACTTGACAGGACGTCTTGCAGAAGAACTACAGCCCTGTGGCTCTAACAGCTACACAGAGGCAGGCATTTCTGATTTACAGATGAAAAGATTTATAGCTGAATATACAATTCTGAACCGAAATGACAGAAGGCAGGGCCCCCTCAGTTCAGCAGTGTCACTGTTTTGTGCTGGGTGACTTCCTGAAGCCAGCCATCTACAACAGGACGGGAGATGGCCTCTGGGAGGCCACTGCAGCGCTGCACAGCAAATACAGCACAGTGTTACCCGGAGAGCCAAACCAGCTGCCTATGGCAGGCTGGGCAGCACCATGACCTAGCAGACAGATAACAGGATTAAAGCAATTATTCTTTTTAGCTTCAGTGATGTTAATGACATGGCTTTCACACTTGTTCATGTACTCTAAGTGTGAATTATACCGTCCCAAAAGTTAGTCATCAAATGTTAATGAGTTACGGGACAAGCTACTAATTGCTTTCCCGGAATTTGTTTCTCTTCTGAGGTCAGACAAAGAGAAATGAACAGAGACACATCCCACACAAGTACACATGTGCAAGTGCTGTCCTACAGTTCCACCTGTACTGTAAAAAAAAAAAAACTATTTCCAACTTAATCAGTAGGGAAAGGAATGAGATATATATGTATAATATTCTTCAAGTGGACTAATTCATCCTCATCTTTGTAAAAAACAGAATTGCTCTGTTTTTTTTCCAAGTTCTAAGAAGGCATAAGAAAGGCAAAACAGACATACCGTCATGTTTCATTGTTAACTTATTTTGATACTGGGAGAAATATATTCTTCTGAAAATCCCGCTAATAAATCTGCCAGAATAGATGCCTAAATAAAATACATAAAGACCTACAGAAGTCTCCCAGAATCCTATCTGCATCTTCAACTGTCTAAATATCTCTAGAACCAACTTCAACTCCAGCCAACAACACTTCAATAAACCTCTATGTCTGGGGAAGAAAACAACACCTTACCTCTGTGGACAGTCAAGTGATTTAACCTGGTTTTAACACACAAAGATCTTTAAATACTACTTTTGTGCACTTTTAATCAAATTCCAATTCCCACCTAAGTGCAGCTTCACACAAACCACAAGTAAAACAGGCCTGACAAAGTGAGTCATTCCCTATTTTTAACATAATGAAACGTCAGAATTAAGCGTGCAGAGATAGGAAGGAAGGCACCAACCTTAGGCACTTTGATACATGGTTACTATTAACAATAGGCCGAGTTACAAATCAACACAGTTTTCAAAATGATTATACCAACCGATGGCAAGGGGAACACACAAGTACTAAAAACGATTAAACTAAATTATTTAAATCTGCACGCCTAGGCAACTGATCTCAAAGACAGAAAAGAAAGAAGAAAAAAAGGTGGAAGCTCTGGATTCCTGAGAAATGTATCAGGTTGGCATCCTGGGCAGCAAAAACGAGACAGGTAATTGATGAAGCAGCTCCAGACTTGGAAGTTTTCCTCTCTTCTAAAGCCATCAAAGGTATCTTTGACAGCACCGCTGTCCAGAAACCTGAGCACCAGCAGATTCTAATGAGGCAACAACATGAAATCTCACAAAAACAAAGGACTGGTTTATTCCTACAATGTTTTTATCTTGAGAACTACTATCCACTTGGAAACAACAACTGCCTTCCACACAGGCTCAGATGGGGAAGCAAGTGACAGGCTTGAGGCAGGCGAGCTCTCTGGAGCTGGACAGAGCTAGAAACAGGGAACGCCAGGCTCCATGCTAACAACGCGTCTGCTCACAGCACGCTCCTCAGAACCAGCTTCTCTCCTGTTTCTTTGCTCCTACAGGAAGTTACACACTGAAGGAAATACCTGCTCAGAAATAACACAAGCACAAGATAAACCAGCAACTTCACTTGGCAACCAGCCTTCCCTGTCGAGCACAGGTAGTTTCCATCCCCAAGGGCGTTTCTGTTTTGCGGAGAGACCTGGCCTGTCTCAGGAAGTTAAACCTCTGACAAGCAGTGGGCCATGGATGTCTCTCCCACGAGCCAGCCACAGATCATCGGTGTACGGAAAAGCGTGTGTTGATGTTTTGGTTCCCCCTCCCCCGCCTCTGAACTCTGGTACGTTCATGAAGCTGATCTGTGTTCTTGAAGAACTTAAATTCCAGTTTGTCAGCACACATCATTCCCTTGAACACCATCATATCTCAGCGACTGTTTAACTACAAACTCAAGCATGTCTACATTAAGATATCAGACTATTAATTAATGAAGTTTAACTAACTATAAATTGCTTCCTGAAAGGTTACAGGCTTAAAATGGATACCTTGTTTAGCCATGTGAAGTTAATATTCAAAATGCAACAGGCACTAATTCAAGGAGGAGACATTTTTGGATTACGGTCTGTTTCATAATCATATGACCAAAATCAAAACGTCTGTGTTAGAATGGAAAAAAAAAAAAAAAGCAGACCACAACTTTATCCAAAATTCAACTAAAACACTACGCAGCAGCATCCTTTTCTTAGCTTTGGTCTGCTTCTGCACGACACTGCTTACACAGCCCCAGGTGTCACTGCACCCTTTTACTCCACACACAACCACCATGTGGAAGGAGCTGTGACACCCAGACCCAGACCACGAGATCACAAGAGCCACACACGAGCATACTAAAATCCTGCGCATGACAAACAACCTGCTCCCCCTAGGTCAGTTTCTGTAAGTGTTCCAAGCTGTCCTTGAAGGGTTGCTAAAACACGCTGTCTTCACAGCACTCCCGTGGAGGCAGCCCGGGAGTCACAGCAGAGCACAGCTCTCCAGGTCCCCATGGCCACAAAGGGATACCCGAAGCCGAGCTGCAGCTTCGCGAGGAAACCTCTAAGGATGCAGATGCTAAATCCAACGGCAGCCCATTTCTCAGTCACGGTTAAAGTTACTCCAAAAGCAGCAGATACCGTCCCTGTTCACTGCAGAAACAACAAACACCGGAAAACCTGAGGCATGCAGATGGCGATCTCCAAAGCTCTTTTACAATCCCTACGCTGTCTGTATTTATTCTGGAGAACTTCCCCATGAGCTGTCTGTCCCCCCGCACCCAGGCGCAGCACCGAGGCCCACCGGCGGTGCCACGCCGCAGTGCGAGCGGCCGGGAGGGGCACACGGCCCCGCGATGCCACCTGCAGCGCTGCCGCCCTCCCGCGCGCCTCCCGGGCCGAGGAGCCGTCAACAT
>WBMW01006074.1:76841-90315 GCA_013396635.1 Penelope pileata
CGGGGGCCGGCGGCGCGGGGGCGGAGGATCCGGTCTCGCCCGGGCTGCAGAGGCGGCGGCCACCCGGCGCGCAGGCGCGCTGCCCTCCGCCCCCGCTCCTCAGCCCCACAGCATCGCCGCCGCTCGGCGGCCGTTAGGACGCGCCGCGCGCGCGGCCGCCCCTGCGCATGCCCAGAGCAGCGGGGGGGGAAGGGGCCCCCCGCGCGCCAACTTCGGCGCCTCGGCCCGCCCCCACTTCCTGTTCCGCTCCCCCGAGCTCCCCCTGCCTACGCCAGGGCAACCGCGGCCGCCCCGGCGCTTCCACTGCCCACGGCGCAACCGCGTCGCGGGCGGGGCAGGAGAGGGGTCCCCGGAGGAGCGAGTGCGCATGCGTCCTGGCCCAAGAGCGAGGGCATCGGGCGCCCCCTGCTGGGCGCCGCGGCTCAGCACGGGCGGGAGCGCTGCGGCGTTAACGGCCGCCGGGCGGGAGTCGCCCCCTCGCGTCACCTGCGGGTCGGGCTGCCCCGGAGCCAGCGGTGTCTGAGGCTGCCAGGCCTTCAGCCTACGCCGGGAGCAGCGGGAGGGGCGAGGGGGCTGGAGGCTGTGGTCCGAGGAGAAACAAATATCCTGTCAGGCAACGTCTTAGAAACCACGGAGTGCTTGCTTATTTATTTCCAATTGGGTCCCTTTGAGCTTTGCAGCTTTTATCCAACAAGGAGAAAGCTGGAAGTTTCCCCTGAAGGGTGAAAGCTTCCCCTGGTGACTGCGGGAGTTGGGCCTCAAGCACAGCTGACAGAAGCATGCCACACCAGTGGCCTACAGACAAAATCATAGACTCACTATGGCTGGCAAAGACCTCTAAGGTCATCCAGCCCAACCGTCAACCTAACTTCAATATTGCCCACTAAACCATGTCCTTAATCAAAAAATAAAATGAATAAAAAAGACCCCCAAAATCCATAATACGAAGTGCTCTCATCGAGGACGTCTCAGATATTAAACGGATAAGAACAGGAACTACACGTGGTCTTAGCAAAGCGTCGCAGCCTCTGTCAGGGTGACGCAGTGTGTGTGCATACCCAGTTGTCTTAGTTTCTAACAGAAGTTACGCTTCTCGTAGTGTCTAGTATGAATTTATCTTGTACCTCAGAGATACTGATAACAGCCTGGCAATGTTGAACGGAGCCGAGGACATAAATCACTTCCGCATTCCTCTGCCAGTGAGATAGTTAAGGGGGGCATAAGGAGCTGGGAACTGGGAGGGGACAGGACCAGGGCAGCTGACCCAAATTGACCAAGGAGCTATTCCATCCCATATAACATCATGTGATTGGTTCGGGGGGTTTCCGGGTTGTCTTCGTTACGGAGGGGCTAGCTGGGAGGAAGGGTCACCAGTGGCTGTGAGCCCTTGCTCTGCGTATCCTCTTTGTNAGAAGATTCCCCAACGACCATGGAGAGACCCCCAGAGCTGCCCCACACAGCTGCAACACACGCGCGGGAGGGCATCAGCATGTGTTCATTAGTTCCTGGAACAGTCTTGCGTATGTATAGAATTCTGGGAAACTGTAGTGTTTATGCATGCTCTTGTAGGTGTATAAGGGAGTGTGTTCTGTAGGGAGTTGAGCATCTGGCGGGGCTGTGACACCTGGTACTCCGGGTGTCAAAATAAATAATGCCTGCTTTCTAATTACCAAAGTGATGTTAGAAAGTTCATTTCCCGATTTCGGTGATAAGGGGAATGACAAGATGTGCCCAGTGAGGTCTATGAGCAGCAGGAGCAGCAATCCTTCCCAGATAGAGCCCGCTTTATCACTTGTGTTTTAGGGCAAAGGGTATGCTTAACCTGAAAAGCACAGAAATAAAAAGCAGAGGACACAGGAGAGCTTCCCGTCCGTAAAAACACAGACGCCTCTGAGCAGCCGCCCCTCTGTCTGTCTCCAGGCACTCACCCATGTGCACAGTGCAGCCCTCGCCTCTCTGCCCCCACCTCCCAGCAGCAGTGGTGGCCGCTGTGCTCTGTCCTTCAGAGATAGAACCTGTGCGGCAGCCACGCTGATTCCCATCTCCTCTAGGACCCAGGGCAGAGTCAAGCTATAACCATAAATTTCCATCGTGCACAGTAGAGTTCATTATGGGAATAAATGCTTCCCTTGATCACATAAAAAGAACCCCACGTTTGTCAGCCCACTTGGCTGCCTTGGTATGGAAGATATCGCTCCCTTTAGTCCGTACCAAGCAGCTGACAAACTTGAAAAATGAATGTGAATTTTGTCTTGTGTTTTCTCATTCCGCCCCCCCCCCCCAAAAAAAACAACCTGTCTTTAACAGGAATTTTTCAGCAATACTTCCCTTTGACACCCATCGTCTTCTTAATTAAGTTCCAACACTATAAAAGGGATATGCTGTTGTGACCTAAGAGGTAGAGCTTAAATGCCTGCCAAATGAGACCGCTAGCTTTCTTTATGCAGGATAAAGGCCTTTGCTGCTATTCCTACCCTCCTATTTCGATTCTTCCTCCCATTGGAGGGAAGAGGGCCCCACATCACAGCCAAACGAGCTGCAGGTGGAAGGGGGAGGGGCAAGCAGCAGCTGCCTCTCATAAAGGAGGTGAGCGGAGGAGGTGGGTAGTTTCCTGCTGGGCTGGAAGCAGCAGCAGCAGCAGCAAGGATTTTAGTTTGGAGGGGAATTAAGCGGGGGGGAGGAATAGCTTGGCTTTTTGTGGTTTTGTTGTGTTTTTTGTTTTTTTTTTTTGACCTTCGTTCCTCAAAGGCCAAATGTTTGGGGGAACTTTGGCCTAACTGATGAAGGGAGGTTGTATGTTTTTTGGTGCTTGAAAAAGCTGGGCAGACAGTTCTAGATGGGAGCTGGAGACAGCTCCAGTGCTCCTGAAAGCTTTCTGCAACTCTAGGCCTGAGCTGTGTGCTAGTTCATATTAGGTCAGAATTTTTTCTTGTTCTTCTGAAGTATTTGTGTTCTGTAAGCAGCTGAGTGGCTGTCTTTTTCTGTGTAGATCCCAGATCTTCTGTGCTCCTATCTGCCTGCTTATAAGCTGTGTGATAATGTTATGCCTCTTGAATGGGTTACTAAGGGCTGAGCAGCGTGCCCCTTAACAGAGGGAACGCCTAACCGTAGCAGTTCTGTCTTGTGAATCTTGCATGGCTCTGAATGTGAACTTAGGCAAGAGAGTTGTTGGTTTCTTCATTGCCTATCACTTTAAGCATGGGAATTAAGCTGCCACTGAATTATTTAACTACTGCTGTTATGTATATATTTTAATGTAAAAATCCTGAATCAATGGTTTTGTGATCTCTAATATAGTATGTGACAGCATCTGGAAGTTCTTTCTCTACAAAATACTAAGTCTGCTTGCTGTGTGATTTTAAACATGTTTTCTTCTTGAGGCCTCCTGCTGAAGGTCAACTGACCAAAAGCCAACTTTAAACTGGTGGAAATATTGTTTATATTGATGTATGCATGTAAGACTACATTGAAGTTACTGTTCCTGTGGCTTTAAAATGTGATGTGCGATTGGTTTAAAGTACCAATACTATAAATTTTATATGAAAGCTTCTTTATCAAAGAACAAGTAGAATATTTGACAGCAATGATTTTGACAGTAATAGCTTCCAAATTTTTGTTTAGAAGGTAGTCATTTTCTAAGATCTTGTTTCCTTGCCTTAGGAGTAAGGACAGGAAGAGAAATGTCTGAACTCGAGCATAAGAATCATCCAGTCACATGTCTTTGATTAATCTCGATCACTTTATCCTTTTTTACAGTGCTTAAAAATGAATACCACTTCTGCTTCAGAGAGTGGATCATATTCCACAAACCACTCGAGGCCCTTTTTTTATGCGCAGCCAACAGCACAGCAACCTTTTCCGCATCCATGGTACCTCAGCCATGCGTATAATCCATACTGCGTGCCTGCGCCAGGTAAGGCAGATGACAGCTATTGGCAGTTGTGAACTACCTCTAGAGTGGAGGAAAAGAATGTGTTAAGACATTGCTTGAGAGTTTAAAGGGAAATCAGTGTAAGGTTTCAGTTGTCAGACTTGATTTCTGAAGTGTTAGTTAAGTGTGGCTTATAGGTGCTTTTCAGCACACGTTTCTGGAGAATGGGGGCTATGCATGGTAACTGTTAGCCTACAGATACGGAGTTTTCTAAATATGCCAAAGAATAAATGTTTGTATGAGCTCCATACCTATGCGTTATGGGTATGTATAAATCTTTAAAAAACCGCAAAATATTGTTAATACGTATTGTGAGAAGTATATCTATGTTAAGCTCTGTCTGGAGCTGTGTTATTAAAGATGTTGCTGTAGCACAGTGGATAAAAGGAGGGGCACCAAGCCAAACAAATGGCAGCTAAAATGGTGCATGCTCCAGGGGATAAAATCAAGCTCTGACCTCAAGTGTAGTTGTCCAGATAAGCTGTTCTGTAACACAGAACTCAATAGGTTTTTGCACAAGACTTGCTTCCAGGTGTTGATAATTGGAGTGTCTTGATTTTCTGCATGTCTGATCTCATAGTATTCCCTGTGTATGTGAGCAATTATTAATCAGAATGACTTGTTTCAGAAAGAAGATATATTTCTTTGCTTGTTCTCCCCATTTTTAATTCTTAGGCTTCCGAAGTGGACATCCATGCTTTCCGCTTTATTCTGTTGCACTCCATGAGTACCCTGGATTTTTTGTTCCACAGCATCCAGTGCATGCAAGAGTCAACAGAAGGCCTTATTTTAATGCTCCCCCACCCTCTCCTATGTTTTATCATGCAACACGATTTAGACACTATAGTTCCCCTGGGAGAAAAACGGAGACAAAAGAAACGCAGACTGATCCTAGACAGCCTGAAAACAAGCAAAAAAAGCATCAAGATACCCGTACAGAAACGAAAGGTTGTGATGCAGGAAATATGGCCTGTGTTTCTTCTGGTATAGGTACAGAGACTGAAGGTACTTCAGAGAAACAAGATTCATCTGGATCTTCCATTGTGGTAGACAGGGAGTTTCATAATAGTCCTTCCAGCTCTACGCAGTATAGAAATCTTCCTACTGGAAGCTATGCCTTTGAGAAAGAAGAGGTGAGAATAGAGTATGGAAATGGCTCTCCAGCTATTCAACTGTGGAAGTCCTTTAAAGAAACTATTCCTTTGTATGATGTGGCAAGTGGTAAACCAGTCCCAGAGAATATAGTGCAGCGTGACTTATTTTCTGTTAGCTCATGTGAGGGAATGATATACGGCCCTCAGGAAGGGGAGAAATTGGTGCCAGGAACTTACCTAGATGAGAGAAAAGCTGTTCTCTCCTCAAAACAGAGTGTTGAGACCATGCAAGAAAAAGATTTCCAAAATGATGAAGTGAAGCTGGATGCAGAAAAGCAGGTGACTACAGGCCAATGGGCAAAATCCTCTTCAGGTGAAGCCATGGCAGTGCAAATAGCAGAACTAGCAAGATCTGTTAGCATAGATCAACCAGCAGTGAGACAGGATGTGTTAGCAGCTAAGAAATCTAGCTCTAAAAGATCCACGGGTTCAAAAGCTTCTAAAGAAGAGTCCAGCCTTAGTCAACAAGCAGGACTGCTTCCATCTAGTATGGAGGTAATGAGTGACTTGAGTTTTCAGCAGAAAAAGCTGAATCTAAGCCACAGCGCAACCATTGAAAGTCAAACAGATAGAAGTGTTTGGTGTGAAGAATCAGCTGAGAAGTATGTTCCCTCTAACAGCTGGCTGGCTTGTTTGGATAATATGGAGACAAACTGTGCCTACGATGTCTGTTTGCCACAAAGGAAACGTCCAAGTGTACTCAGTCTTTCTTCTGATGACACGTCCTCTAGAGAGGATGGCTCGTCCATTGATAATGCCCCAGTGTCTTATTTTGTGCCTGACTATGTGCTTCAGAAAAGCACGTATACTTTCCAGAAAAGTACAGACGGCTTGGAGAAAGAGAAAATTAAAAGTGCTGGGTCCCTCAATGAAGATGAAGTGGTAGGAAGGGAGCAGATAAGCAGTTTGGATGGGCAAGATGTCAAAAACTCTTCAACCATGAGATTTAAAGAGACTTCAAGTAAAGGTAGAAGGCTGAGAGCCCTTCCTAGATCTTCTAGTCGGAAAAGAATCTGTTCTGTCAAGAAAAATGTTACTAAGAGTTTGTCAGAAATTGAGGACTCAGAAGAATACTCTGTGCAGGTAGAAGATGAGGAGGAAGAGGAGGAGGAAGATGATGTGGATGAAATAGAGTATTTCTTTCAAGAAGCCACTCCGTATGGAGTCTGGACACCAAGTAAAGGAAGTCTGTACCGACAGGTTGGCCAAAGGATGCTTTGGAAGCCACCAAAAAGTGCTATTCCAGCTCACTTGGTTAGCTGGCCTGCCCAAGAGAAGAGAAAAACTAGGAGTGGGCTTGGTGAAAACATTAGTGTAGTTTACAAGCCAAAGGAGAAAGAACAAGATGAAGTTGTATATAGTGACTATGGGTATTATGGAAGAAAGAGGCCGATGGCAAGAAGAGAAGAATTTGAACACAAGCAAACGCTACAGAAATTCCTGGGAGGTAAGCTAACTGCTGAGGAAAAGGTGCCTGTTAGTAGAAAATGTAGAGGACACAATTGCAACTGCAATACTGTAGGCTGAACCAGTACAAAGAAAAGGTAAATACTGTAGCTTTGGGTTTGGCTTAGCCAGAAGTACTTCAGAATTGTTTCTGAGGCAGAGAGGGTTTGCAGTTCTCTGGTGTTTGAAGATACAAAATTATAAAGCAATGAGTAGAGAACTCAGCAGTAACCTCTTTTGAGTTAGACTAATAGATACCTACCTTTCTGACAGCAGCGGTAACTTACTCGTTTGAAAAGCTTAAGGTCATTTTAACCATACTTGTTTACCATTCTTTAATGCTACCTTTGAAACTTAGGATTTGAATTTAAACAGACATTCCGACTCTCCCATCCAGACCATACATTGGGTAACTACTCACCTCTGCAGGAGTGTCAAACCAGTGATATTTTTTTGTTGCTGCTGCTATCTGCAGGAGAGCAGCAAACTCTTGCTATATTTCCATAGTATCAGTGTGAAACTGCATTAAATTTGGTCTGGAGAAGTTTTTTTCAATTAAAAGCAAATACTAGTAGAAATTGGATTCATCTAAAGAGAATAAGCAGATTAGGGTTCATAACTGGTACACTGAGGTTGCTGTTTAGTATAGCCTTATTATGAAAGGAATCTGAAAAAGGATCTACTTCTAGTAATGTGAGTAGCGTTCTTTTTTTTTTTCTTTTTACAAAATCCACAGATTTAATTAAAGCAGTCTGACTTTTGTCATGTGGTCTCCACAAAGTTGTTTTTGTTTTTGACAGACTCTTAAAATTAGATTCAGTGGTAAACTTTGCATTCTGGCAAATTCTGTGCCTGATGGATCAAGCAGTATGTTAACATTAGCGAAACTAAATACTGACCTGAAATCAACTCCTTTTATTAGGAAGACTGAGGGAAAGCATGGGGATACCACCTGAAGAGTATTGGATTAGAAGTGGTGCTAAACCCAAATTCACTGGACGAATACGTGGTAGTCTTCCACCCCAAGCCAAGAGCAAAGAACAAGGTATGCTCGATCTCTTTAATGTTTGTCTTAAGAAATAATCAAAAGGATGTAGTACAAAACACCATCAACTTGCTCTTTTGACGAGATTAGAAGATGGGGAAACTAATCCTTGTTTTTCTGTTACCGCTGGAGTGGCCTGTCAATCTAATACATCTCAGGGTGTTTCACATCCTTCTCAAACTCAGGTATGCAAGTAAGGGTGTACTATAGGAACTACAGGAACTCATTAGATGTTTTGATGTGGCCGAACAAAGCCCTTGTACAAAGCTTCTCTGTCATAAATGATAGTATTAATTCTTCACCCGGGTAATGTTTCTCTTAAGTGCATACACAGTGGTAGTTCCTGATCTTGATGAGTAAATGTTGTTTTTGTCTGCCACTGAAATGGACACAGTGCATAGAGGGGAGGAAGGAGAGCAATAGAGAAAAGTTGAGCTTAAGTTTGCTTTAATATGAATTCAAGATGCAACTGGTGTTTCTCTGTCTAGTGTGCCCGCCTCTGGTTAAACCCAAGAAGAAAATAGGCAAGCCCCCATCAAAACGCAGAGACACAAGATGTGAGGTGGAAGAAGTGGAAGTGTGGGAGATGCCTAAAGCCAGTGTGCGTAGAGGTTGGTATATAGCTAATAGCTCTGAAAAGGGTTCTTAAAGCATCTGGTAATTACTGCCTCAGAGCAATGTGTCCCAGTTTGTGCACTGGTCGGTTATTGGGTTATTTGTGGAAATAATAGCAAACAACATACAGGCAATTTAAATCAAAAATCAAGTTAACTTTGAACATGGACTCACTTAAGTATGAATACTGTTTTAGCACTGACCAAGCTAAGTTCCTTAACTCTAATGAGGAAAGAGAAACACTGCTTTGATCTAGTTGCTTTTAAAAGTTCTTATTTTTCAACTGTTGGCTCCTGTGTCACTTTTTGCAGTGTATAATCTTCCTTAAGCTACAGGCCTATCTCAGCCAAAATATGTAACGATGCCACACAAATGCATCTGGATGATTCTTAAGAACTTTAAGTAGGAACTTGTTGCTAGTTAGATTCAATAGCCATTATGTTTTTGTGTGTTTGTGGGAGAGTCCAGAGAAGTTATAAATTGAGATGCTTCAGTATATACAAGAAGCTCTCTAAAAGACCAGAGTTCCTTCTGGGGGAAAACCAATTTGGCGTAACTTAAATATAAGCTAACCTAAATATTCAGTCAGGAAATACTTTGAGAAAAAGGGGGTCTTTAAACATAATACTAAAAGAGATTACAATTCCTTGCCTTCTTAGTGCCTGAAACAAGTTTGGCTGAACTATTTTATTAGTCAAAACTGGTGTCAGTCCTGAAGCCTTATAAATTAAACATTTGTTTAACCTTTAGTTCTTGACCCTTTTCAGAAAGTGCTTTCAGAGAACTTGCATAATCCCAAATTACCTCCTGTATTTGTCCCGGAAGTAGTTGGTGATTCTTGGATGCCTTCCAAGTTACAAGAGCACACCAAAAATGTTTGATATGAAACTTATTTGTTACACTGGGGTATTTTGCAGTCCAGCGTCCTGTCTGCAGAATTTACCTTCAGGAATTTCAGTACCTAGCTCTAATCTCAATCACAAATGTCCTCTCCTGCAATAAGAAAAGGCAGTCGTTGATGTCTAGTCTTCTGTTAAAAGCAAATTGATCTATGTAACTCAGAGTGTGTGTACCTTAACAATTTTTTTCCCTTCAGGGCATGCAGCAAGAAAGTCTCTTTACAAGAGAAGATAACCACAAATATTGGCGCAGGAGGGGGAACAAATAGCAGAGGCTTGCATAAAACCATAAGTCTATTATTATTGTATATTTTGTAAGTTGCTGTGTACTCCTGAAGGGTAAGAAGTGCCCTTCATCTTTATGGTGCTGCAATTAAAATATAATTAAGTATTTAACACTAAACTAAGTCACTTTTTTGTAACTAACACATCCACCATTTAAATAATAAACTTAACAGAACTGCACTTGAGACTCAATTTGTGACTCTCTTTGTATGTGGAAACAAAAATTGATGGGGATATATCCCTGTCATGCTATTGTGGCATGCCAGTTGCTGCTGCCCTGTTCTTAAACTCAGTAGGGCTACAGAGCCTGTCAATGTCATCTCATGGTTGTTTGGTGTATGTGCTGTGGATGTAGTTGCAAGATTCTCTTCCATTGCCTGGATATTTGGCTGTTTTTTCTGTGAAGGTGTAAAGGAATGCAATTTTACTTGTGTCAGGTGCTGACTTAAAATTTCAATGCATTTCTTCACATCTTACTCTTTTCTAAGGCATGATTGGAGGACTAAAGCTAAAATATTGAGCTGATATGATGTTGTTCCCCCCCCCTTTTTTTTTTTCCTTCTGTGGAGACCCTTGTGAGCTCCCTAGGGAGACTCTGACCTGGAGAGATGGACTTGAGGGGCAAAAATAGGAGTCACTGGTAATCAGGGAATGTGGCACACTTCTGTTGTAAGAACTCATCTAACAGTTGATGCTGGCTTTGGCACCTCACTGTGTAAATGTCCCTATGGAACTAAGGTGACAAAAGTAGGTCTCTTGCTGAGCGTCTTCTAAACAACCAAAATAGACTGATCATAACACAAATATCTGATTTTACTGCACAAACCAAGAGGGGAGGAGGGTGGATAAACAAAACTTGGCTTTTGCCTCCTGTCCCCAAGTTCTTACTTTCCCTGGGCCCCAGAATCACTTGGGATAAAAGTAGCATCTCCTGTGGCTGTGTGAAGTGCCATGCATGCCTGTTACCATTCTGATCTGTACCAGATTGCAAAGGCTCCCCTCAGCGAGGAGTGCTGATGTCTCCCCTACTCAACTGACCCTTAGCTATTGTTTTTAATAGCATTTGTAGGAACCTCTTTGAAGAGCTACTGTAATCATAGCCTTTACCCTGAGGTATTGGGGAAAGAATCTGCACTAACACTACTGAGTTGTTTGTTTTGTTGGTGCGCTTTTTCCCTTAAGCGCACCACAGGGAAATAAGGAAAACAAATTATGCTGCATAGGACCTCCATTGTACCAGAATCTCAAAGAGAAAGCGGAGGGGACGATTCTTTTAGGCAAGGAGCTCTGTAATGCTGTCCCTGCCCTGAAAAATATAGGAGCTTATGCTCTTAAATCTAATACAGAAATCTACTGCCCTTAGAGAGGGATAGACTTTACTGTGATGGGGGGAGTGAGTCATATGATCTCATCAAGTTGAAGGCTAAAGACCTAGAAATCTCAGCTGTAGCTGAGGCCTCTTAGATAAGAGCTGACTTTTTCTATTGAGTGTGTGCAGCTTCTGTTAACAGACTTAACTGTTTGTCATCTTTCTGTCTGATAGCGGAATACTTTTGATCTGGCAGGTAGGAGGCACTTGCTTTTGGCAGTGGCTGATATTCCAGAGGTACTCCCAAAATCAGGCTAATCTGTCCTTTCCCAGGTCTGGTACCAGTCTGTGATTTCTACCCAGGTGTAAGAAGCAGTATAGGGCTGGGTGATGTTAGCTTCCTGAAAGATGTGAGGAAGTAGCAGTAGGGATCATTTAGACAGCTTTGCCTGAAAACTGATGCCATTCATTGTTCTTATGTTTGGTGTACTCTATTCCACAGTACTAGTACTGTGGTCCTAAAATGGTACCTTCTACTTGGCTTTTTTCTTCGCTCAGCAGCATGGATGATTTATGGGCTACGTGAAGTCAGTTGGCTTATGACTGTATTTAATGTTCCAGTAGGTGAGATGGCTTATGAAAGTTGTAAACTATGAACTGTATTTTAAAAGGCTGTGAATTGAAGTCCAGCCTCTCTTTGTTCAGCCAGAGACTCACTGTCTGGTTATAGATGCACATAGGTGTCAGTTCTCTTGTTCCCTACATAGCTAGATTGCCCAGTGATGAGTAACTGCAGTGCTGGCACTTCTGTAAGCTTCCAGCTGTAGCAGTATTGTGTTGCCTTTGAAGTATTTGCATGCCTTCTGCAGCATCTACGGAAGGACAGCTGAAGAAGCTATTTACTTATCGGCAAAGCAGTAACAAACAGCAGCGGCCTCCAAACTGCCATACTGGGTGTTTTGTTGGACAGACTTACTGTCTGTGAGTCAGAATTTCTAAATCATTATTTGTAGCTAGCTAGAACTTCTATTGCAAAGTCAGGTTTTAATCCTATATTTTAATTGTAGATTTGGTAGTATCTGTGTGGCATAAAGCTTTTCTTCTTAGTGTCCTTTTTTTTTTTTTTTCCTTGCCTTGTATTGGAAAATGTTACTGACAGGTCTTCCTATTAAAATAATAGAGGACAGGCAGGAGTCACTGGCAAAAATAGTCACTGCATACTAAGGAAAAAAAACACATTCTGGGTTTTTTCTTTCAAAGTCCCCAGATTCCCTGACTTAGAGCCACTGGTCGTCTCAGGCACTGAGATTATAAAAACCCAAGTTGTTTGTTTTTTTTTTTGCCATGAAATGACATGTCTGTATTACTGCTGAAGTGATTTTTTTTTTTTATTTTTTTTCCTGAAAAGAACCATCTGGAATATTAAGATAACCAGGCCTAGAAGCTGAAGGCCATTAGTTGTAGCTGTATTACCTGTGACTTATATATTCAGCTGCATTTCACATTTGTTTAGATCATTTCAGGCATGCCTGGCCTGGACCTGCAACCATTGCTGTGCAATGAGCACTGTGTGAGCTGCAGCCAGGACGTAGCGAGGATGCAGTGCTAACTCCAGTTATGGCAAATCATTAGCCAGTGTATCAAAATGCATCGAAACACAGTCCCGTGAATAGTGAAAAATATGCAGCCTTGCTTTCTGTTTTGATAAAGGAATTTGAGAATTGGTTTCAAGATTGTGGAAAAATCACCAATTTTTTAGTGTATTTGTGACTCAATTTTCAGTCAACACAAATACATTACCTGCAAATATTCAAATGGAATGCACAGAGTTGCAATCAGACATTCAACTCAAAGAAACATGTTGCCCCTGGTTCTTAGGCAGTGCCTTCCAGCATGTCCTTCCTCCTCCAGACCCCCATCGCTCCTTTGCAGGAGGGGCTGCATGCAGCTGGACAGCTGCTTTGCATCCCTCCTCTCTTGCCGACCGAGGGTATCGGCCCACCTCGGCACGCTTGCAAAGTCTTGCTTGCAAGAACCTTGTCCTGGTTCTTTGAACTGTAGGAATGTCACTCGTTTTCCCAGCAGTTTTAGGCCATGCTACTCTTACTTCTGCATGTGATACTTCCCCAGCTGCTTGCTGGGGAAGTCCTTGACTTCTTTTAAGAAGAGTGGTAGCTCTGCTTGTGACACCACGCTTTGCTTTATGCGCAGAAATAATGCAGCACCTGATGCACCCAGGACTCGGTGCATCAGCATGCAAGGTCTTCCTGGCACTGTGCAGCCGTCCTTGTGCCAGCACCACCACCAGGGGCCTGCAGGCTGTCAGCCTTCCTTCCCTCGTGCCCTCACCAACAGGAATCACAGAACCATAGCACGGCTTAGGTTGGAAGGGACCTTACAGCCTGTTCACCTCCAACCCTCATAGCTGTGGGCAGGGCTGCCACCCACTGGATCAGGCTGCCCAGTGCCCCATCCCGCCTGGCCTTGAGCACCTCCAGGGATGGGGCATCCACAGCTTCTCTGGGTGTTTCTTCTTTGCCTTCTTCCCCCTCCAGATCTTAGTCCAAGTTCTCCAGGCTAGCTAGCAAGGAAGGAGGAATATGATGCAATAATACCCTACTGCCTTGCCAGGCACATCAGACAGTGACCTCGGAAGTATTTCTGTTGGAAAAAAACACCATCCTTAAATGCCCTTCTTTATCCATGAGGGAGCTGCATCACAAGGAGATGGCCGGACTCCCTGGGGATAAACAGCTGTGAGAGGGGAGAAGCAGGGGGTGCCTCACAGAG
>WBMW01006076.1:0-31320 GCA_013396635.1 Penelope pileata
CACACAGCTTGGCATCACCTGCAGCACAATGGACTGATGCAGCACCATGGACATTCTGCATGTAAAACCGTGTTATTTTGGGGAGTAAACTGCCTGGAGAAGGCAGGAGGGTGCCAGCCCAGGTCAGTGCCGCAACGCCCGGAGCTCTGCCCCGAGAGCAGCACGGCCGCTGAGCTGGGAGCTCTCCTGCTCGAGCCTCCATCACCTCCATCACCTCCATCACAATGTGCTGGTGAAGCACAGTGCTGGCATTGCCACCCAGAAACCAGCACCTGTGAGCAGACGTGTTCCCAGGCTGCTGCACACGCAACGTGGAGCACGGATCGCCAGCGAAGGCGATGGAAGCTGCCAGCCTGCTCCGGCCTCGGGGAGAGCACAGCCCGGCTGGGCAGCAGCAGCAACACCTGCAGCACCCGCACTGCTGCACCTCCTCCTCACTCCACTTTGCTCATGGACAGATGACACATTTCAGCTCATGCCACTGTTTTTTTTCCTCTTTTTGTGCTCCTCATTCAGCTTGCAACACTTGATGCTGAGGAAGCATCAGCTCTCATATGTCAGAAAAAGATTAACAGAGGTTCACCAGAAATTGGCTAAACAAAAACCACGGCTCAGCCATACTGACACAGCCTGTGAAGATGTGTATAATCTTTTCCTTTGGGACAAAGCCATGGTTTTGGTTGTTTGTTTTAAATAAGAGTGAAATTTACCTCTGGGATTTGATAGTTAATCTATTGCCGAAAAATAACCAGTGCCACATGTTACTCCAAGCAATCAGTGAGCAGCCACCCACCCCAGCTATTGCTCTTCCCAGCCCAGCAGCATTAACAGCTGCCAACGAGCGGTGCCAACAGGTGATCTCAGCTCGGGGGGAACCCTGCAACAACGTGCAGGGGATGGTGATGGCTGGGTGCCCCACCGACGTGCAAACGCTGCGTCGATCTCCATGGGTGCATGGGTGTAAGAAAGAAGAGAAACAACATCCCTGTGCCAGCTGAACTGGACTCTCTGTTCCATCCCACAGGAGAAACAGAAGCCTGCCTGGAAGCTATCCCAGTGCCTTCCCCTCCACTGAGCAAGCAGCACGAGGCCCATTGCCCAATGGATCGCCCAATGGACCGCCCAACGGATCACCCTGCAGCTCGAGGGAGGTGATCCTGCCCCTCTGCTCTGCGCTGTGAGACCTCACCTGCAGCACTGCGCCCAGAGGTGCAGTCCTCAGCACAGAGAGACATGGAGCTGCTGGAGCGCGTCCAGAGGAGGCCACAAAAATGGTCCAGGGGATGCAACACCTCCCCTATGAGGACAGGCTGAGAGAGCTGGGGCTGTGCAGCCTGGAGAAGAGAAGGTTCTGAGGTGACCTGAGAGCTGCCTATCAGTATCTAAAGGGGAGCTGTAAGGAAGAGGGGAAGAGACTCTCTTGCAGGGTCTGTGGGGATAGGACAAGGGGGAATGGCCTTAATTTGAAAGAGAGGAGATTTGGGTTGGATCTAAGGAAACAGTTTTTCATAGGGAGGGTGGTGAAGCACTGGCACAGGTTGCCCAGAGCGGAGGTGGAAGCCCCGTCCCTGGAGACATCCAAGGTCAGGCTGGAGCCAGCTCGGAGCACCCTGACCCAGCTGTAGGTGTCCCTGCACATTGCCGGGGAGTTGGACTGGATGGCCTTTAAAGACCCCTTCAACTCTCAGGGTTCTATGATTCTATGACTCTGATCACCCAACGCATGGCCCAGTGTGTCACCCAAGGCAGCTCCCCACTCAGTGCCAAACACATCGCCCAACCCATCACCCAAGGCAGTGCCCAATACAGTTCAATGCATCACCTAATGCATCACCCAAGGCAGCTCCCAACACATCACCCAACGCGCCACGGAGGAGTGCAACCAGTCTCTGACAAAACTCACTTGTAAATTCAACACTAACAAAACAAACAAGATCCGCCCTGGCCCGCTTCCCGTTCCGGATGGATTATCACAACATCCTCTTCCCCAGGAGCAGCTCCTGGCAGGTCGCTGCACGTCCATCATCATTTCAGCTCCCTTTAGCTCACGTTGTGGGCCTCAGACTCCTGCTTCCAGCACCAGCAGCTCCCACCAGTGTCAGGCAGGACAGAGAAACAACATGAAAAACCCAGCTTAGATGTAAATGAAGCCTCTTTGCTTCCAAAAGAATTAAAATCTTCACTGCTGGGAAGAAAGGCGCAGGTAACGAGGGGCGATGCGGCTGCCCTCTGCACAGCACTTGCCTCTTCCACCCACTGCAGGCAGTGCCGGGGCTGCCAGCTCTAAGTACATCCTCCAAGTAACTCAAAGAATGGTAAAGAAAACCCAAACAACCCGAAACTCGAGGACTGTGGCCCTGTCTGTGTGCTCCCTGCTCCGTGACAGCTCTCGGGCTGTTTGGGCTCAGCCTCGCAGGGCCCCGGGCTGCGGCGCGTCCTGCGCCTTCCAACGGAAACAGGAGGATGAAGAGTGGGGAGAAAGGACAAGGCACAGCTGTCACATTTCGTACTACAGTTACCAAATACAGCATTTGCCACCAGCTACAATTATTTTTCCACAAATGGAGCTCCCAGTCCCATTAACCCGCTCACGCAGCACGCTAATTAGCGGCTGCTGGAGCACGCGGGGCTCCTGGCAGCTCCGCTCGGTCCCTCTCCAGCACACAGCATTCTGCTGGGCCCGCTGCTACCCCCTGCTGCCAAACCACCCCGAGACAGACCCCCCCCTGCTCCCCACGTTGCTAACAGAGCTGCAAAGGAACGAGAACAGCTCTGCGGGGGCTGCAGTCGGCTCCTGAGCACTGGCGGGGCCCCGGCTCCAGCACACAGTGGGGGGCACAGCGGGGACCCCAGGACCTCCGAGCCCAGCCCCACACAGCACGCCCCAAACCCAAGCCCCACGGCTGAGAGCGGGGTCCCAGTGCTCCCCAGCAGCGTGGGCCCCCAGGGATGGGCACTCCCCCCTTGCCGGGCAGCTGTGCCAGTACTGGAGAAATGTTCCCAACACCCCCCCTGACCCTCCCACGGCACAACATGAGGCCTCCCCCTCTCATTCCATCGCTGTCACCAGGGAGCAGAGCACCCCCCTCGCCCCAATCTCCTCTCAGGGGCTGTAGGGAGCCATGGGGTCCCCCCGAGCCCCTCTGCCCCACACTGACCCATCCCAGTGCTCCCACAGCACCGTGCTCAGACCCCACAGCTCCGTTCCTGCTCCGGATGCGCTCCAGAGTCTCAGTCTTTGTGGCAGTGACCGCTGTGGGATGAGCCCCACAGCTCCAGCACCGCTGTCAGTGCTGCTTCATTTCTGGGAGGGGAGGAGGAGGAGGAGCAGNCCCTTGCCGGGCAGCTGTGCCAGTGCTGGAGAAATGTTCCCAACACCCCCCCTGACCCTCCCACGGCACAACATGAGGCCTCCCCCTCTCATTCCATCGCTGTCACCAGGGAGCAGAGCACCCCCCTCACCCCGATCTCCTCTCAGGGGCTGTAGGGAGCCATGGGGTCCCCCCGAGCCCCTCTGCCCCACACTGACCCATCCCAGTGCTCCCACAGCACCGTGCTCAGACCCCACAGCTCCGTTCCTGCTCCGGATGCGCTCCAGAGTCTCAGTCTTTGTGGCAGTGACCGCTGTGGGATGAGCCCCACAGCTCCAGCACCGCTGTCAGTGCTGCTTCATTTCTGGGAGGGGAGGAGGAGGAGGAGCAGCCACGGCTGTGCCAGAGGCTGCAGCAGGCGCAGAGCTGACTGCAGGGCAGCTCAGGCCGGCAGCACTGCTGGGCTCTTGTTCTATGCAATATCCAACAGTAACCTCAACTTCCTTCAACACCAGAGTCCCACCACGAATGATACAAACCCAAACCTTCAATTTTTCAGCTCAAAGTTTCACTCTGGGAGTTAATCCAGGCTGGAGAACAAAGCAGCAATTTTGAAGCAACTCCTGTAAGCGCTGGTAAAACAAAACAACAGCTGCCCGCTCAGCGAGCCCCACGCCACTTACCCATGTTGAAGCTGAAACATCAGAAAAGACATGTGTGCTAATTAGCAATTTTTTAATTGCCCTCTGGGAACTAATTGGGCCCAACGCAGCCGATTTCAGACATGGGGAAGAGGAGCAGCTCAGGTGCAGCTGCGGGACGGGCCCGGCCCCGCTGCACAGCAACACAGAGCCAGACAGCAACCGCCCTCTGCACCCCCGAAATGGCGATCTCCCATCTGGGCGCTGGACTCGAGGATCTCTAGAGGCCCCTTCCAGCCCCCACAGTTCTGTGATTCTGTGATTCTGTCTGCCTCAAGGACTCACACACCTTTTCCTTTGCTAGCGTACCCACAACACAGCAGAGAACCTGTCACCTCCCACAGCTCTGCAGGTTCTGGGGACAGGACAGCCAAGCCCTCTCCCTGCGATGTCAGCCCCAGAGCTGCTGCTCGGTGGGAGCACCCAGGGGCACCCACAGCTGCTGCTGTCACCCGGAGCCGGGGGCAGAGACGTCACCGAGGCAGTGCTGCTGCTCTCCCTTATAGGTGTGGGTAACCTAAACATAATTCGCTCCGCTGTAAATATTTAAAGAGGGTGGCAAATCTCCCAGCCATAAATCCGTCTGATATTTGGGCAGGACGTTCTGCTTTAAACAAACAGTGCTCCGGCCTTGTCAGCCGCATGTTTAGTTCTAACAGAAGGAAACAGCCCCAGTGGAAGCTCTACCAAAGGAGAAGTGGCTTCACCCACCCCAGAGGGTGGGCACCAAAGAAATCAACCTTACTGAGAGCAGAGCTGGGAAGTTCAGCCAGAAACCCTCCCAGGAGTGCCATGTCCTGCCGGGGAGATGTCCCCTCTGCCAGGCAACCCGTCCCCGTGCTTCTGTCGTGCCACACAGAGGTATCCAACAAATTCATTTTTCACAAAAAAACCCCAACCCTATGGCTTTGCATTTTACTGCTTGTTTTCCTAACTTCCCCTCTCCTCTCTCACCTGGAGCCGTGGTATTTTGGTTTGGATGAGCTCCTGAGCACCAGGAACGGGGCAGCACAGGAGCACACCCAGCTCTCCATCACTTCATCCCCAGTCCATGGTGATTTCACCGCATTGCTTCGCACCTGGGTTAAGGACGGGGCCGCAGCCCTGCAGGGAGCAGATCCCTGGGAAGGGGGAATCCACCCGTCTGGAGCCTGCCATGGGAACCAGCTCCATGGCATGACGGGGGCTTGGAAGCCGCCGGGCGCCCGGCAGCTGCACCAAATTACAGGAGAGATCAAAACACCCTTTTTGGCCTCAGGACAAGGAAGGGTTCCCAGCTTCGAGGGACAGAATGAGAACCAACGCCCCAGAGCTCAGGCTGTGATCCCCACACCGAGGGGATGTCTGGGTCTGGGGGCTGGAAGGCAGCAGGCACGGTGCTCCCATCTGTTCTGCTTTTGGTGTGACACCTCCCATGCACCATGGGCACATCTTGGGGAGAGAAGGAACATCCACCAGATCCCACTGCTGGGAGCTGCACTCAGCAGCAAGCACTGCCCTCCAAAAGGTGCTAAATCCCCACTTTTGGGGGAAAAACATGGACTCTCACAGCCACACAGAGCAGAGAGCTGCCCCAAGCGCTGCTCTGAGGCTCCCAGCGGGCACAGCTCTGCACTGTCATTGTGTGGCCTCGTGTTACAGGGCCAGGACGGCTGCCCAGCAGCACTGGGAGTGCCTCAAACACAGAGAATAACCATTAATCCAAAGCCATTAAAAGCAATTTACTTTGCCATTACAGAGCCCCTAAGGGCTGCCAACCAAATTCCTCCTCGGAGCTGCAGCGTCAGCAGGAACCCTGCAGCCTTAACCCTGGTACAGGCAGCACAGGAGCAGCACTGGGACTCCCTGCAAACAAACCCCCATGGAAAGCAGGAAACTGTCCCTGGGTGAGTTCAATGACTGCAAGCAGAGATGGCTGCCTGTACAGTCCAGCCGTGCAGGGGCTCAGCTCGGGTCTCCCCCAGCCCATCACCTTCCCCCGATCACCCCGAGCTCTGCCCAGCGCTCTGCACGCGGACCGAGAGCAGGAGGAGCTCCCCAGCAGCACCCGGGTGGGACCTGGGGAGCCCCTCATCGCCTCTCAGCCCAAATGTTGGGGAAAGCAGAACGGGAGGGCTGGAAAGGAGCCCAAACCCCTCAGCTTCTCTGCGAGGCTGTTGGCAGACCCACCCTGCAGAGCCAAGGGCCGTCCCATCCGCTGCTGCAGCATGGGCAGTAACAGATGCTTGGGAAAACCTTATAAAGAGCACACAGTGCTTCCTCTTTTAAATCTCTTGCACAGTGGGCACAAGGGAATGACAAGTGCTGTGTAGGAGGTATGGAAGTGTGCAGCCTGCCCTAAAAATCCATCACACCTGCACGATGCCAGGGAAAACAGGTCCTGCTCAAGCCAGGCCTCAGCTCACCTCACACAGGCATCAAAAGTCAATGAGGAAAACACAAATAAGTGGGAGAGACACGAGAAGTCCTTCATGAAGAGATGGCAGACATGAGCCAGGCAGAAGGAATGCAAAAGGAGCACCTGAGCTGCAGAGACGAACATCAGAGGGCCTCCACGTCACTGACAGACGCTCTCATCAGCACCGAAGGAGCTCACTGTGATCCACCCTGTGCCTCCCCGCTGCCCTGGGGCAGACGTGTGGCTGTGATGCTGCAGCCCCATCCCCACCTGGAGGCAGCTCTGCAGGGACGCAGCACAAGCTCTGTGCCACGTCCAGGTACCTCTGCCCCTCGGCGCTGGGCAGGCTCAGCTCCCCCCGTTTACCCGGGTGAGTTTGGTGGTGGTACTTACAGAGGGGGGGCCCAAAGAGCACAGTGTCGAGAGCTTTCAGCTGCAGCTTCTGTCTGTGGCTGCGGTCCGTCATTTTCAGGACAGTGCCCATCATGGTCGCGTTGTTCACTGCCAGCCTGCGGAGAGCAACAAGGAGGCATGGTCACATCCACCTGAACGGACAACTGTCCAGAATTCGGTAACGGGGACGACAGGAGAAATGCCAGGGGCAGGAGCAGAAGCTGCCAGCTTAGGGTGCCAGGACAAAAGGAATCCCTCAGAGCAGGCTGCTCCTGGCACAGCAGAGCTGGGTCACGCGTCAAAGCAGTGCCCTTGGCCTTAGTGCCAGAGAAGGAAAACCACAGCCATGCCTTCACCATCGATCCCGACCACCTGCCCTGCTTCCTGACAGCACTGACCGCTCAGCGCCCTACCAATCATGTATGCATGTAGGAGTCAAATCTGTGCCGGTAGCCTCTGACATCTGACTTCACGGACTGCAGGAACATATTTCTCACATGGAAGAAACCTGGGCACACCATGCCCTGTCCTGGACATCTCACTTCTTCCAGTTTAACCCCTCCTTCTCAGGTTATAGGTTCCTTTTCAGAGAGAATAGCCTTTACCCAGAAGCTGCACCAAGATTTTTCAATTCTGTTATGACTTGAGGTCACCTGGCAGCCAGTTTTGCCTGGCTGAGGATTCCCTTGGTTGGAGCATCGAGGGGCACGAACTAACACGGTGCACAGCAGCACCGGTGGTGCAGACACACGAGCATCCCCGAGCTTCCCGGCTGCAGCTCAGCCAGCAGAGACCACCCCTTTGCTGAGGAGGGTGAGCAACGGCAGAGACCCTCGGTGACATCACTGGGTCAGGGAGGAAGCCTGTGGCAGAGCCAGGACCACCAGCCCAACCCTGAGCATCTCCAGGGATGGGGCTGCTCCCACCTCTCTGGGCAGCCTGTTCCAGTGCTCCTACCGACACCAGGAGCCCCCCCAGCTCTGCTGTCTCCCTGGCACGCAGCCCCCAGGAGCAGAGGAGCACTGACCTGGGCATGGCGTGGCCGCTCAGCTGCAGCTTCCGGAAGGTCTCCTCGTACTGCGGCAGCTCCACGTAGGTGATGAGCCACTGCACCACCTCATCAACCGTCCAGTTGTACACTGCGGGGACAGAACACACCGGCAGCTGAACTCACCAGGTCAGCACCAGCAGCTCCAGCAGATACACCTCTCCCTGCTGCCTCCAGCAGCGTCTGAACAGACCCACTCCTATGAAATGGGCAGTGAGCCACGGTGGGGGGCGTCACATCCGTGGGCTGTCACACCAGCAGTAATTCTGTAACCCCCTGGGGGGGCCCTGGCAGCCCTGCAGGTCTCAGCCCCTACCTGGCTGCCTGTGTTCTGCTCTGCTGGTCTCTGCTGTGCACACGATGCCCTGCACACAGGGCACAGGGCTGGGAGCGCTCCCACCCGCAGCCCCCGCCAGCACCCCCTGCACGGTGGCTGCTCTGTGCTGTGCTTGTGGCTCAGGGAAGAATCACAGAACCACTAAGGTTGGAAAAGACTCCCCAGACCATTGAGTCCAACCGTCCACCTACAACCAAGCCTGCCCACTAAACCTCTCAGCCACGTCCCTTAGCACCACAGCGAGATGTTTCTTGAAGCAGCTTCCAGCCACTGCCCCACGCCTGCAGCACTGCACGGGGTTGCTGTGACCGAAGCACAGGACCCAGCACTGGGTCTCCTTGAACCTCATCCCATTGGCCTCAGCCCAGCGATGCAGCCTGCCCAGAGCCCTCTGCAGGGCCCTCCTGCCCGCAGGCAGATGGGACACCTCCCGAGCAGAGCAGCCTGCACGGGGCCATCAGATAGGGCAGCACTACAGGGACTGGTGCAGGTAACGCTCTGCTGAGTGCTGAGAACGGGCAGCAGAGGGGGCTCAGGGAGACCCAGCACGTGCAGGTGTAGGGGCGAGCACCTGGTGCTGCTGCTGCCTGCTACCTGCCACCACAGCACAGCCACCTCCACACCCATCTCCAAAGCACTGCAGTGCTGAGCCCTGTTTGTGCCACCACCCTACGTGAGCACCCACTGAAGAAATGAAAAAGTGCACATGGAGAAACGCTCTGCACTCAGCGTGAAGGGACTGGAGGAGGAGATGGGGCACTTTTCTGCAGCGTGTCCCCACCTGCCCCATGGACCGAGCACACTGAGAGCCACGGTGCCCTGGTGGGAGGGGTTCAGCTGGGCTGGCACAGAGCTCCAGCACCACAGAGAATGGAACCTCTGGGAACAGAGCTGCTGCCTTCACCAGTTTTGCTGTGTACTTACAGTCCCGATGTGAAAGCAAAGCACACCATGCAATGGGATGTGTCCTGGGCCATAGGGGTTGGGTTTTGCTACGCTGGAGGTTACCAGCTCCTGCCTTTGTTCAGCATGGGGTGAGTTCCTGGGGCATTCACTGCCCCACAGCAGCTCGGGGAGCTGCTCCAGGCCCTGGGCATCCCCCTGCCTCCATCTCACTGCAGTTTCCAGCAGCCCATTCCCTGCTGATCCAGCGCTGGATTCAAGGCTGCACAGTCCCCTCTTAGACATCCACAGTGAGTTAACCCACAAATATCAGAAACACCTTCCAGCTCACAGGGATGAGCTCAGTGTTTCAGCAGAACGAAGGCAGAACTGAGGAGCACCACGAGCTGAGCAGAAGGCAGCGAGGCTTCGAGGAGAGCTGTCTCCAGGCAGCCTTGCAGGATGACTCACGGACGCGTGGCAGCAAACCCAAGGCCGGCAAGCTGCCCCAGCTCAGGGAAACCCCCTGCAGTCAGTGTCCCTGGCCCAGGACCTGCAGGGAACTCCTTTCTGCGGCCACAAGCAAGGCGTCGGGGTGGAAGCTGCCGGGAGAGCTGCAGCCGTGCCTGCAGCACGGGGTGGCACCGGGTCACGGCCACAGGGACAGCGGCTGAGGGAGCTCAGAGGGACCCAGGGCACAACGCCAGAGCCTCTGCTCCCTGCTAGGAGCACCAGCAGGTCTGGAAGCAGTTAGCAGAGCCCTCCTCAGAAGTGCCTGCTGAAGCCCCAAAGTTATAGGAATTGCTGCTGATCTGGTACTGCTCTCGCTGCCCAGGAGCAAATGCAGAGGGGTCCTCCAGGCTGAGGGCCAAACTTCGGGTGCAGGGAGATGGCAGGCGGCCTGTGGCAGAGCTGGGGGACCAGTCCTGCCCTGGGATGGAGCACAGGCAGCTGCTGGAGCTCCAGGCTGGTGATGGGCCACAGCTCAGCACGCCTGGACCCTGCTCCCCAACCTTCTCCAGCCCTGGGCTCCCTGCTCCCAGCCCTGGGCACCCCACTCCCTGACCCACCCTGATCCTGGGCACCCCAACCTGCTCCAGCCCTGGGCTCCCCGCTCCCATCCTGCTCCAGCCCTGCAGCCCAGCCTCCAAGGGGAGAGATGGAGCTTCCCCTGCTCCGCATCCTACCCACGGACGATCTGCTTCAGAGAGCCACATGCTCTGAGGGATTCATCCATCAAACACAGCGTGTTGTCAGAACATCCCAATCTTTCGTGTTGTTTTTAACACATATGGAGCAGGAGGGCAGGCAGGAAGAGCCCCAAGCTGGCAAAGGGGTGCAGGAACGGCCCCGTGTGCCCTGGCAGCACCTCGAGAGCTGTGTGAAAGCTGCAGCACGAGCCCTGAGCTCCCCACGAGCTGCCCTGCAGCTCAGCATCCAGCAGGCAGGTGGGGCTCCATATGAGACTGGGGACCTCGGAACCAGCCAGACACACAGAACGATGAGAAAGAAAACCCAGCGCGCTGATTAAATTCAACACAAGAAGAGACACCCCAGAGGCTGTACACAGAGATGTGCCACTTCCTGCACGGGGCACAAACAGGAAGAGAGCAAAGGCAAAAGCAGCAAACGGAGCTGGGGAGCATCACGGGAAGGCCTCCTCCATCCCCCAACGTCCTCTGTGCTCACCCAACCGAAATGCCCTGCAGGCAGAGTCCCAGCCACAGAAAAACCATTCCCTGAGCACAGGAGATAACAGAGCACAGAGATAACAGAGCACAGGTGCTCTGCTAGCACCCTGCTGGCTTTTAGGTGGGCTCTTAGGAGGGTTGGGCAGGGCTTGGAACAGCCCCGGGATGACAGGGGGATGGCTGCACCATCGCTGCTATCTCGTGACTCATTGTGGGGCCGTGGGAGATGATAAAGCCGTGACAGCTGCACCCGCAGGCACCGCGCACAGCTGATCCCCGCAGCCCGGGGTACGGCTGGCAGATCAAACCCAGCAGCACAGGAGGCAAACCAGGAATGGAACCCGGCCCAGGCGGTGGCTGGGCAGAGGCCTAACCCAGCTCTGCAGGCAGAAACGTTCCTCAGATGATCAGAGCTTGGAGGACAGAGGGAAAAGACAATAGGGGAGGGAAGAGACAGCAAACGAAGCCAACAGCAGCAATCAGAGCTATCAGGCAAAGAGATGTTCCGGGCCGTGAGAGCAGCCAACAGCACGCTGGATGGGAAAGGAAAAGGGAGGGGTGAAGTGCAGCCACAGACCACGAGCAAACCCCACGCGGGACGCCCTGCCCAGCCAGCGCAGCACCGCGCTCTGCAGAGCTCCCACCTCCCCGCGCCCGCACCTTCCCCAGCAGCAACACTTTCACGGGGTTAAAGACTGCTCTGGCTGCTATCACAGGTCCCAAGTTACAAATCCCTCCTGTAACAAGCCTGGAGTTTGAGAACAAAAGTTTCTAAAGCACAAATCAGGGAGAGAGGGCGTGGGGCAGAGCTTTAAGATTTCTCAACACAGAAATTCAAAACTTCTGGTTGAGGGGACAATGAAATTGTGCCAAGAAGAACACAAACGTTTCTGCAAAGGTTCAGGGAGTTCCCACCAGGGACTGAGCTCCCCCAGCCCCTGGGCTGTGCTGCTGTGATGGACACAACATCCCCTGCAAGCTCGCAGCTCGTTCCTGCACTGAACGCCCCTCCACCTCCAGCTGCGGGACCTCACCTTCCTCTCACTGGTTAAATGAGCATCTCAGGTTCAGCAAACTTCTTCAAAGGGAAATGCCATCTGCAGAACATCTCCCACACTGCTCTGTTTAACAGGGAGGATGCTCTTACCCCATAAAATACCACCTGGCATCGGGAATCTAAAGGAGAGCCTGGAGCAGGGCAGCACTTGGTTCTGTTTTGTCACACATTTATCAGGGGAGAGAAAGAAAACAACAATTTATGCTGATGGCTGTATTCAGACACCAGCACTAACAGCTGGAAAGTACCAAGAGCAACAAAATCCAGAAATGCCCCCAACATAGGAAGCTGGAAATGTAACTTACAAAAGGCCCCCAAGGCAGAGAGGAGCCTTTCCCTGGGATGCACACACACTACCATCAAGGTCAGGTGAAATCCCAAGTGTTTGTCACTCGTTTCACTTTGCTTGCTCAGTTGTGTTGTTTGGGGTTTCTTTGGTTGTTGTTTTTGGGTTTTTTTTGTTTGTTTTGCTTATTTGTTCTCTGTTTTCTTACCTTCAGATGTCTTCCAGGCCTTCCAAAGGTCCTCCACGCTGATGAGTTTGTCTTCTCCATGGAAAGTGCTGTGCTTGACCGTCGGGTCGTGGTAATTCAGGTCCTCCCTCAAGAACTGGAAGAAGCAGCAGCAGGATGAGCTGATCCATCCTCCAGACAGCAGAAGCATCAAGGAATATCTCTCCCCTCTTCCCCACCTCGGGCACACACCCACCGCTCAGCAGCACCCCAACATCACCCCAACATCCCCGTGCTCCTGAACAGTGCCTGAGCTGCACCCAGCACGCGGGCAGGGTGCAGTGCAGGGCTGACTCCAGCTGTGAGAAATCATTTCATGCATTTTGATACACCGGCTGAACGCAGCCCTGTGAACAGTGAAAGACGTGCAGCCTTCTTTCTGTTTGATAAAGGGACTGGAGAACAGGTTTCAAGATGGCAGAAAAATCATCCATATTTTGGCATAGTTGTGACCCATTTTCAGCCAACACAAACACATCACCTGCAAACTTTCAAATGGGGTGTACGCAGTTTCAAGCAGACGTTCAGCTCAGAGAAAAATCTGATCGTGTCTCTGTACTGGACTCCCACAGACCTCTCCTGCCAGAAACCCCCCCCGCGTCACAGCCACGCTTTCTGGCAGTACGTACCCTTGTCACCAACCGTGTGCAAGGATGAAGCACAGGGAGGGTAAAATCTCATCAAAAATCTCTGACAAACACCTTGAGAACTCAATAAGAATTGCAGCCCCTTCCATCAAACCAGACGTTGATGCATCGGTTTCACAAAAACAAGGCCGGGTATCCCACTAGTTTTATGCTTCTGTTGCTCTCTTTTTTATGTTTTAATTAAAAATATATTTTAAAAAAAGTTCTGTTAGTTATATACATTAACTGTATTACATATCTTATATACGGCCCGAGACCATTCCTCTCCACTCAGCGTGGCCCAGGCAAGCCAGCGGGTCGGACACCCCTGCCCAAAGGCCTGCCATGGGCCCCGGCCTGATCCAGCACCAGATCTGGAGGTTGGTGGCCCTGCCTGCAGCACAGGGGGTGGAACTTGGTGATCCCTGGGGTCCCCTCCAACCCAACCATTCTGTGATTCTGTGTCTCCAAGCACGGTCTGATAAGGAAGATGCACGACAGATACACTGACCCAAAAATACTGGGACAATGAAGAAGTCAAACACTTGGGTTCCTGGCACTGCAACTGCCGTGCTCTGGTGAGAGGGGGGGCACGAGAGCAGCCGCAGGAACCCAAACCGAAGCGTTTTGTGAGGAGGAAGCAGCAGGAAGTGAGCTGCACGGGGGCTCCTCCTCTTGCACCCTTGTCAGGGAACCACAGAACGGTTTGGGTTAGAAGAGACCCACAGAGCCCCTCTGCCCCCCCCTGCAGTGCACAGGGACCCCCCCAGCTCCATCAGGAGCTCAGAGCCCCCCTGACCCTGAGTGTCCCCAGGGATGGGCACCCCCCCCTGCTCTGGGCACTCCCAGCTCCCCCCGGGCTGCTCACCCCCAGCTCTCAGCTCTCCTCCTGGGGAGGTTCTCCATCCCTGGGGCCATTCTGGGGCCCTGCTCTGGCCCCGCTCCCACAGGAGCTCTCAGGGCAGAGCCCTGCAGCACAGAAACCCTCCCCTGAAGCTGGGAATCCCCCGCAGTCACCGCAGGTACAAAAGCTGCTCCAGGTTCTCAGAAAACAGGAACTGCAACAAAGCTGTTAGGTATGATCTCATAACACCGGTACTGTTTCAGCTTTTGGTGACTTTGTTCCATGACCGTGGGCGTGTGTTTCCATACAGGTGGGCAGGGACGGCCCCGCGTGGCGGTGGGCCCCAAGACGACCATAACCCAGGAATGAACCCTTTGTGCCAGGATGGCTGGCGGTGGTCTTGGCTGCATCGGGCCCAGGAGGTCAGGGGGGGCCTGCAGCGGGGGGTCCTGCCCCTCTGCTTGGCCCTGGGGAAGATCCCCGGGGCGCTGGGCCTGGTGCACGGCCGAGGCCTGGAGCTGCCAGAGCCCTGCACAGGGCCGAGGGGTGGGGAGCAGCCCTCTGTGGGGAGGAGAGGCCCCAGGAGCTGGGGCTGCTCGGCCCGAAGATACAGCCTGGGGGGCTCCCATCTACGTCCATACATCCCTGCAGGGAGGGGCCCAGAGGACGGAGCCCAGCTGCTGCCAGGCCCAGAGCCCCAGGCACAGATGGAGCCCAGAGGCCCCCTTGGAGCCGGGCAGCAGTTCCAGTGCTGGCACAGGGCCCAGAGCGGGGCTGGGGCTGCTCCGTGGGAACCCCAAAGCTGCAAGGACGTGGGGCTGGGGTGGCTCTGGGGGAGCAGAGGGACTGGAGGGGCCCCCAGCCTCAGCCACGCTGGGATGGGATGCAGAAGCCATCCCTTAAAGTCACGGGTTCTCTGGTTTCCACAAATGCTCAGCCTCCAGCCCATTGCTTCCAGAGTGCCACGACGCAGTGGGAGGTTTGCCAGCTGAAGAGCACTTTGTTGTTCCTGCACGACGACGGCGTGACAAAGCAGGTCACCAAAACCACCCGTGCTGCCAAATCAGATCCCCCATCAGCGTTCTGTATCGATTCCTGCACCAATGCCCGTTCTACCAAGGTCTGCTGGACATAATTCCAGCAGCACAAAACTGGGGTCACTCCTCGCCGGTGACATCCACACCCCAAGGAAAGCAGCCCCTGCCCTGCCTGCCCCATGCTGCTCCGGCACCAGCAGACACATCCCAGCACCTGACCGTTCCTGTGAGGTACCCATGGAACACAGCTGTGATGCACAGACTGACGAGCATTACTGGGGGGGTTTTGTAGCTGCTGCACAAGAATGACCCGTTGGGCTGGAAACGACCTCTGACAAGTTCTGCTCCTGGGAACAAGAGCCAGGAAACATCCTGCAAGTGTTTCTGTTACCGGAGTGTTTCACTGGCTTTAACACAGATAAACACAGATAAACACCGAGCATGATAGTACCGACATAACCTGGGCTTGGGGGACTGCACACTTTTCTCTGGATTCTGGTTCCCCCAGAATTGAGCTGAACGACACAGAGGGGCCAACTGGACGCCAGTGGGGTGGAAAGAAGAGCAGCGAAGTTATGACGTGATGTGGGCTGGGGTTTCCAACACAGCTGACGCCAACGTGCTGCAGGAGGCGAGGTGCCCTCCTCTGAGCGCTGCAGGGGGACAGCAGCTTGCTCTGACAGAGCTCCTGCATCTGACATCAATCGCTCGCTCACACGAAGACACCAAGCAGCAAACGGAGGCTGCGGTGACACAGAGGAGCCCGCAGCTCGCGGTGCTGACGCCTGCAGCCCGCTGCTCCCCGTCTCTGCGCACTCCTGGCCAACTGCCTCGTGCTGCAACCGTTCTGTTTCCATTGTCACCTCCCGAGCGCTAACGCGGTGCAACCCGACCGCAGCAGAGCGGCGTGCGGCCATGCAGAGGAGCAGCCGCCGGGTGGGCGGTGTGAAGGCCGGCACTGCCTCGGGGTGCTGGAGGAAAACACACAGCGAGCACAGGCACAACTCCCTTTTCCTAACGAGCACTCAGGCAGCAGCACAGCTGTGGGGGAGTCACCGTCCCTGGAGGTGTTCCAGAGCCACGGGGATGTGGCACGTGGGGACACGGCTCCGTGGATACAGTGGGATGGGCTGGGGGATCTCAGAAATCTTCTCCAACCTCAATGGTTCTACGAGCTGCAAGCATACTTCTTTACTAGAGGGCTTTTAAGGTGAAGAATGTAAAAGAATTATTTGGAGTCGCCCCTACACTAAGAGATGGCACGTTAACAGCAGACAGAGCACTAGGAGGATCTGTGCCAACTGCAGCTCCCCAAGCTGCTGGCAGCATCCCGAGCAGAGCGGTGTGGGGCCACGCTCCTGCCTTCCCCCTGCCCATCACAGAGCTGAGCTCCCTCCCTCCCGGCCACAGCAGTGAGCAGCCATGACCAGAGCTCCGTGGGACGCCCGGAGCCCCAGCTGCCCCCACGCAGGCTGCGTCCCATGCCCAGAGCTGGTGACCTACAGGGAGGTGGCAATGTCACCCGGCATCACGCAGCAGGCAGCCGTGCTCTGCCGGGCCGGGCCAGCTGCTGCTCGGTATATTTAGCTCGGGGAGTTCGGGGGGAAAGTGATCTCTCAGCGCTTCCCCGCAGCACCGTCACCCGGGGCAGGGCTGTGGGGGGACAGCAGCGGCTGCGGGGGCAGCGAGCGGGGACCGGGACTGCGGCTGTGGTGTGGCTGGGTTGGAAGGGACCTCATGGAGCACTCAGCCCCCCCCACCACGGGGGCTGCGGCGAGGCGCGGTACCCTCCTCTCTCTCGCCCTCTATCCTTCTTCCAGGTAACAGCGACAGGATGAGAGGGGATGGCCTCACGCTGCACCTGGGGAGGGCCAGGCTGGCTATGAGGGAAAGTTTATTCTCCAGAATAGTGGTCAGCATTGGAACAGGCTGCACAGAGAGGAGGGGAGTCATCACTGTCCCTGGGGGTGTTCAAGAACCACAGGGATGTGGCACCTGGGGACACGGCTCAGAGGGCATGGCGGGATGGGCTGGGGTTGGGCTTGGGGATCTCAGAGGGCTTCTCCAACCTTCACGATTCTACAGTTCTGTGAGTGGGCATGGTGGGATGGACTGATGGTTGGACCTGATGCTGGAGGTCTTCTCCAACCCCAATGATTCCATGACTGGGCATGGTGGGGACGGGTCGATGGCTGGATGCGGTGATCTCAGAGGGCTCTTCCAACCGTAACGGTTACATGTGCATGTCAACACCTACACATATAAAACAGCCACGGGACACCCAGGTGCCCAAAACACGCAGCAGACGAAGCACCGAGGCCCCCAGGGTGCCTGTACAGACAAGGAGCCAGGAGGGCCCCCGCCACAGCCCCGAGCACCCTCCCCGAAACCAAAGCTACAAGAACCAGGCCATGTGCGCAGAGGTCGCTGCGGGGCCCGTCAGTCCGCACACACTGCTCCTTGGTGAGGTTCTCTGTTACCCACTTCTGTAGGTAACAGGAAGGAGCAGCACCCAACACACCCAAAACCCAGACGCTGCACGTCCTCGGAAATCCCCACCTCCTTTAACGAGGACAGCGCGGTAACGAAGAGCGCAGCGCTGCCCTGGGGAGGCCCATGGGTCCCAGCGTGGACAATTAGGGGAACTGCCACTCTCTGGGGCAGGGAATCCGTGCAATCCCTGCTGAGGCCATTTACAGCCTTAACCTCCACACCAGCCTGATACAGAAAATCATCTCTATTCTGGGTGGGAAATGCTTTTTCTCATTTGTTTGAAGCCTGCTACCCACCAAGCCAGACCCAGGGGCAGCACCAACCCAGCACCCACTCTGTCATCATCTGCTGCCCTGGTGCTCCTGGAACTGTCCCACTTTCAGCTTTGTCACCGTGTTTTGCCACCAGTGTCCCCTCTGCTCCCATCCTGTTCCTTCCAGTACTTAAAAGGAGCTTTATAAACAGGAGGAGAGCAAATTCTACATTGGCAGACAGTGACAGGACAAGGGGGAATGGCTTTAAACTGAAAAAGGGCAGATGGCAGATGCTGGGAGGAAATTCTTTCCCCAGAGTGGTGAGGCCCTGGCGCTGCCCAGAGCTGTGGGTGCCCATCCCTGGAGGTGCCCGAGGCCATGGGTGGGCCCTGGGCAGCTGAGCTGGGGGCACCCAGCCCACGGCAGGGGTGGGGCTGGGGGGTCCCTTCCAACCCAACCGTGCTGTGGTTCTGTGCCTCCCCTGTGGGGCTGGAGGTAGCTGGAGGCACCCACAGCCCGGGGCAGGGGGTGCAGCACCTCAAAGCCAACCACAGAACCCCCCCACGTGACCTTGTCGAACAGGGGGGTCCTACATTTTAATTCTCCACCTGAGAATTGAGAACCACACAACGGCTGGGTTGGAAGGGACCTCAAAGATCACCCGGCTCCAACCCCATGGCTGCCAACCACTAGATCAGACAGCCCAGGAACCCATCCAGCCTGGCCTCAAACACCTCCAGGGATGGGGAAAGTATCCAAATATCCTCACCAGCGCCTTGTTCACTGTACGAGGGGCAGGGATCGGGGCCGCACACCTTGGTGACACAAAGCCCTTGTCTCAGTGCCTGAAAGGGCTCTCAGAACTCAGCAGCTCCATGCAGGACGTTATCCTGGAGATCTGTGTCCCATATCCCCCACCCTGCAGGACCTGCCTGCAGGACCTCTGCACCCCCAGCTGCAGGGACCTGCTGTCTCCAGGAGCTCTTTCTTGCTAACCTGCCTGCAGCAAGCGAGCGGGATCAGGAACTGTGTGGGACGGATGGAGCAACACCACGCACTCTGCTTCCTCGGGAAACCAGGCTAAAAGCAGCTGAGATCCCTCAGCTTCAGTCTCCATCAGAGCAGCCCCCAACAGCCGGAGCTGCCTTCGGAGCAGAAATAGATCGCTAATTAGAAGCTCTCCCACGAGGGAGAGTTCTTTCGTTTTAATTGAGGTCACTGATGTCATCCTGAACTCCACTGAAAACTCACTGCCAGAAAGGAAAAACGCAGTGACAATTTAAGGACAGCAGAAAGCTGGGCAGGGAGCGTCTCACACGCCCCAGCCAGAATTAGAATGCTTTACAGATGCACTCGTTACCTGCCTGTCCCCTTCTGTCCAACCCACACGGAACCCACCCACAACTACTCCCAAAGAGAAAGGGACAAGCGAGAAACACAAAGTGGGACCTTCGCTCTCTGCTTGAGAATGCTTCTGGAGAGCAGCCGCTAAAGCCGAGCTTCAGAACTGCCTCAGCCCATCCTCAACAGAGGAAAGATGCTGGGTTTCTTGAATTAAAGGAATTAACATGAGATGAATAGGAGACACGCACCAGGCACCTCATCCACCTGAGCTCGGGGTACCTGCAGGAACGCCCCATCGCAGCACGCTGTCCTACAACAACACCGAGTCACAGAATCCCTGGAGCTGGAAGGGACCCCCAAAGGCCCTCGGGTCCCACTCCCTGCAGAGCACAGGGACAGCCCCAGCTCCACCAGGAGCTCAGAGCCCCATTGGCCCCCCCCGAGCCTGACCTCAAAGATTGAGATGTCAGCTCACTTTGTTCCGTCCCAAAATCACCCATCAGAAAAGCAAACCCCCAGCAAACCAACCTGCACCAAGGACCTCTAAAAAAGCATCCTGGGGGCTTCCAAGCCTTCGGTGGAAGTTTAACTTAATGCAGAGTTTTAACGTGACCACAGGCTTCAGGTTTAGCCGAGGTGAAGCTGGTAACTGTGTGCAACGTGGGCTGCTGACTGCCCACACCGTGCGCGGGGCTCCGGCACCGCTCTGCTGCCTGCACACAGACACGGGCTCCCCACGGCCACAGCGGGTCACACGCTGCTTAACTGAGAGGGAAACCGAGGGAAACCCACCGTCAGTCTGCAGAGGGTGCACACACAGGACAGGGCTGAGCACAGGGCTATGGGACGGGTCAGCGTGGAGCAGATTGGGGTCAGGGAGACCCCATCACTCCCGACAGCCCCTGAGAGGAGGCTGGGATGGGGGGGGTCCTCTGCTCCCTGGGAACAGCGACGGGACGGGAGGGGACAGCCCTGTGTTGTGCCAGGGAAGGGTCAGGGTGGGACAGGAACATTGCTCCTGCACAGAGCCCTCAGCACTGGCAGAGCTGCCCAGGGAGGGGGGAGTCCCTGTCCCTGGGGGTGTTCCAGAGCCACAGAGAGGTGGCACTGGGGCCACGGCTCAGCGGGCATGGTGGGGTGGGCTGGGGTTGGGGCGGGGATCTCAGAGGCTTTTCCAACCTCAGTGATGCTGTGGTTCTCTGACACGCTGCCTCGGTTACGCTGTCAGCTGGGACGTGCCTTTCAGCCTGCAGATCTTCTCCCACCGCGAGCAGCCCAGGGCACGGCCACCCTGCAGCAACCAGGGGGATTTCTCCTCCTCTTGCACAACCCATGCATGTGAGCCCTGACTGCACTGCTGCCTACCTCAAGCCACCCACATCCAACCATTAAGAGCACAAACACCGGGAAAAAGCTGCTTCATCCAGCAGAAACACCATCCATCTCCTCTCCTACAAAGAACCACTGCCTTCTCCACGTGGAGCCCTGCCCGTGGCAGCTGCAGCGTTCCCAGGAACACCCCTCAGACACAGCTCCACCCCAAGCAGCTCAGACAATCCCCCCCAAAACCCAGCGTGGTCGGGGCTGGAAGGGACCCGGGTTGGTGTGGTCCCACCCTGAGCAGGGTGCCCAGGATCACGTTCTGGCGGCTGCAGGAGAGCTCCAAACTTAATATTTTAAATACAGTTAATATTACCCCACAAACTCCATTAGCCAGGACAGCAGGGGCGAGCCCTTCCCCACAGGGCACCCAGACAGCCGGGCTGAGCTGCGGGTTCTCGAGGTTTCTAGACAAACATTATACAACAGCAACACCTGTGCTGGGGAAGGAGCTGACAGTACCAACAGGGTTCCACTGCCAGTGTTTACACAAGGAGCTCTCAAGCAGCCCGGGGCAGAGGGCAGGCCCTGCTCCCAGTGCCACGAGCCCCACCGGGCAGAGCCAGCCTGACCCCGGTGCACAGCGGAGCGCTGGGTGCTGCTCTGCTGCCAGGGAAGGGGCAGAGCCAGGAGCCACCTCCAGGGAACGCTTCCAGTTGGAGGACGTGCAATGGAAAGCTTTCCGTTCCACAGCACCGCGGCTTTTCGTTTGTTTTAATCACTCATGGTGTGGAGCTGGGGCAGAGGGAACGGCACTGCAGGACGGCAGCGGGGGGCTGGGGCTGCCCGCAGCACGGCAGCACTGCTCACAGCTCCGGGCTGCTGCGCTCCTCGGGGGGACAGTGACGTCACCAGGGACTTTGTCAGGAGTTCAGGTGGGGGGGTTAACCCCTGGCTCTCCCTTTCTGTATCTGAGCACTGGGAGCGACGCACCCCAGAGCAGGGTTCGGGAGGGCTGCTTCTACAGCACTGCACAGGGCCCTCAGACCCCTTACTGGGCCAGGCCCAGCAGAGCGAGACAAAAACCAACAGAGCCTGCTGGTCCAGAAGCAGCAGGTTGCGTTCTGCAAGCTCTCAACAACACACAGGGATTGTACCAGGCTCCCCCAGGAGCTCTGTGCCCGTTTCTCCCAGCCCCCTGCCAGCCCCTGGCTGTGCCATGGATCGAGGAATCGGGAAAGCCGGGATCCTGCGCCTTACAGCAGATCCCCGCGGTCTGTGTCCTGCCACCTTCCAGCCCTCTGACTGCACTGCTTGGGTTGCTCTGCTCACAGGACAGAACTCCTCACCCTCAGCCCTTCCAACGAGCACCCACTGCAGCTGAGATGCTACAAACAACAACAAAAAGCTTTCTGTTTTCTAGCAGTCACTACTTCTGTTGGCACTTACGTAGCAAAGCAACCATTTTCTTCCTCCTTAATAATGTTATCAGCTAAAATTTCAAAGGCTGAGACAACAAAAACCAGTTTTCTATTCCTGCAGTATGCAGCAATGTGCTGTAACGGCTTCAGGTGGGCTTGGGTAGGAGTGCAGGGAATATGCCATGGGCAGGGGCCCCGGCAGCGTGCCCGCTCAGCACCGTGGCACAGAGAGGGGCTTCACTGGAACCCCGGGGGCTGCCCAAACCCACAGTCAAAAAAGAAAGCAATGAAAGCTGCTCTGTGATTCTGTGAAGTGATTCTATGAAATAAAAATGCAAAATGGTGCAAACAGACCTACTTATCTTGGAACAAACTGGCAGTAGTCTGCATGCGAAAAAAAATGAAGTGGCTGGAAACCTACAGAGCAGGAGAAAAGCCGCACGCTGAAGATGGCAGTGCTGAAAGACATGGGCTGGGTCAGAGCCTTGGGCCACGAGGGAGCACTGCCTCTGCCCGGTGAAGAGGGCAGCCCGCAGCCCTGGGCTGTGCACACCTGCACGCCGGGCACCCCTGCCCCATCGCCACCCCCGGGGCAGCAGCTGGGGCCCTGCCCGGGCGCAGGGAGGGGCAGGAGAGCAGCGAGCACCGACCTCGTCGCTCTCCTCCACGTCCACGTTGCCGTTGGCGTCGTCGTCCATCTGCTTGTGGATGTTGCGCACGGCCTCGAAGCTGAGCTGCTCGTCCTCATCGTGGCACAGGGGCTTGTCGATCCGGCAGAACTCTGCTGGGGGAGGGAGAGAACACCGAGGTCAGGCAGCCGGCACCAGCAGAGCCCTGCACGGAGCACCCGGCGCCGGGACGCGGCCGGGCCAGCCCCCAGCTGCTGCTCCTCTCCCTCGGAGGCTGCTGCTGTTGGCACAGCGCTTGAGAGCTGTGTTTATGCAATGCACCAATTAAAAGCAGTTTGCCTTCTCCCTGATGATGAAATGCATTTTTCTGGCCTGTTGTCACAGTTTGCTGCATTGCAGGGCTAGCACTGTGAATCCTGACCCGTGCTGCTTCCACCCAGCTCACCCATCCCATCTGCTGCAAGATGCTGCAGCAACCCCACACCTCCAGCACTGCTCCCTGCACCACCCCCAGCAGCCCTGGGATGTGTGACAGGAACAGCCCCGTGCTGCACCAGAGCAGACAGCCACCAGGAGCCACCAGGAGCCACCAGGAGCCACCCAGCAGCGGCTGCTCGGAGACCAAGGGGAAACGAGCGCAGCAGCTCCTGGCCCCGCTCCCACCAGAAGCTCTGACGCTCAGAAAATCAAAGAGCTCAGACTGAACGGCGAGGAAATGAGGCAGAAAAGTCCAAATTACTCCAGGGCTCAAATCTCGTTCCAGCTCCGCGCTGATCCTTCCCCCACCAGACAAGGCCACTGACGGGAAGAGCAGCATCCACGGCAGTGCTGCGCAGCTCGCTGCCAGGGCTGCTGCCCCGCACCATGTCCACTGCTCCTCCACAGCTGTAAGCACCCTTGCAGGACCACACCAGCAAGCCAAGCACCTTGCAGCCCATCCTACACCAGCTACCGAAGTTCCCACACCCGGTGCAAGCTCAGCCACAGGCCTGCTCATTCCTCGGCATTCCCAAAATTCATCCAAACCAACCAACCAGCAACCAGAGGCAGAACGCCGTGCTGAGGCTGTTTCCTACCCTAACCATCCATTTCCCCCATCTTGTGCCCCTGCATTCAGCATGTGCCTCACTCCACCAGGGGTGCATGTCCCTAATGAGGAGAGCAAAGTGCCGTGGTCTTCACTGTGAGGAGCACGCACCGAGGGCCCGCAGATAAATTCCAGCGCTGCTCATCTGCCGCAGATTGCACCGCACGCTGCACGCTCACGCTGCCTGAGCCCAAGCACGCCACCGCTCCGATGACTGCCACCGCACGGCTCAGAGCAGACCACGTTCTCCTGTGTGTAATCCCTATTTCTGGGCTCTATATATCCACGTACACACAAACGTAGTCAAGATCTCAGCTACGGCGGCACTGACGTTTCAGATTCTGAATCAACTCAATATGTGGGTGCATGCTACAAGCCCTGCTCCCCGTGTCCTGCTGCCCGAGCCCAGGGATCCAGGCCTTGGAGCATGGCATCAGGGCAGGGGCAGCCGCTGGGACCGCAGCCCACAGCACCCCACCCCACAGCACCCCACCCCACAGCACCCCACCCCACCGCTGCCCCGGGGCTCCAGCTCTGCTCTACCCTCCAGAGCTGCCTGAAGAACAGCATGCTTCTAAATCACAGAATCATTAAGGTTGGAAAAGATGTCTAAGATCATCCAGTCCAACACCACCACCATTGCCCACTAAGCCATGTCCCACGTAAACGCAACACTGGGGTAAAAACTGGAAGACAAGCCTCTAAACCCCCTAAGGCAGGGACAGCACGGAGCTGTGCAGGTGCCACCCTCCCAGCTTCTAGCTCTGGATTTGCTGCATAAACCACCACCACCACGTCCATTACAGACCATCCTCTGGGGCACGCCCAAGAACCGTGGAGATGGGGCACTGGGGGCCATGGTGCGGACGGGCCTGGGGATCTCGGGCTGCTCCAACCTCAATGATCCTGTGAAACAGGTCTGCGCCCAGCACCAATGATGGGTCCATCTGCTGCACAGGGACACAGCGAGCAGCCCCGCTGCAGGTACCCAGGGTGCACATGAGCACTGGGTGGCACTGGCCAAGCTGGTGACACCACCCCAGCAGCTCCCAGCTGGCTCTGTCCCTATGGTTTCAATACATTTCCAGAGCGGATATCAATGCTGTGACACAAATCTCTCCAGAAGAAGCTCCAAGCTGCGTAACCTTGGGCAGCCAGGAACCCACAACAAGGAACAGGAGCAACGTCTTCCCCAGGGGGTGAGCGTGAGGTGCTCTGCGTGGTCAGCACGGAGCTGNTCACAGAATCATTAAGGTTGGAAAAGATGTCTAAGATCATCCAGTCCAACACCACCACCATTGCCCACTAAGCCATGTCCCACGTAAACGCAACACTGGGGTAAAAACTGGAAGACAAGCCTCTAAACCCCCTAAGGCAGGGACAGCACGGAGCTGTGCAGGTGCCACCCTCCCAGCTTCTAGCTCTGGATTTGCTGCATAAACCACCACCACCACGTCCATTACAGACCATCCTCTGGGGCACGCCCAAGAACCGTGGAGATGGGGCACTGGGGGCCATGGTGCGGACGGGCCTGGGGATCTCGGGCTGCTCCAACCTCAATGATCCTGTGAAACAGGTCTGCGCCCAGCACCAATGATGGGTCCATCTGCTGCACAGGGACACAGCGAGCAGCCCCGCTGCAGGTACCCAGGGTGCACATGAGCACTGGGTGGCACTGGCCAAGCTGGTGACACCACCCCAGCAGCTCCCAGCTGGCTCTGTCCCTATGGTTTCAATACATTTCCAGAGCGGATATCAATGCTGTGACACAAATCTCTCCAGAAGAAGCTCCAAGCTGCGTAACCTTGGGCAGCCAGGAACCCACAACAAGGAGCTAGCAGCAACGCCTTCCCCAGGGGGTGAGCGTGAGGTGCTCTGCGTGGTCAGCACGGAGCTGCACGCCCGGGGGCTGCAGCACCTCCACCCCACACCTCCACCCCACACCTCCACCCCACACCTCCACCCCACACCTCCAGCCCGGGCTCGTGCCCAGGGCCTGGGGTCCTCCTGGACCCCTTCCATGACATTGTGATCAATGGCATCACATCACATCGCTGCGTTTGAGCTGTGTATGAGCTGCAAGCAATTACTGCCAGGCCTAGAAACAATATCATTTGGGCTGAATTTATAGGTTTTTTAGATCTAGAAAGATAAATATTTTCCAGCACAGGCTCCTTCTACCTTTTGCAGTCATGAAAAAAAAACAAAAAAAAAAAAACAGGAGAGAATGCAGAAAGGCCATTTCCCCTCCAGGCCAGATTGCCTCACACACCCACTTTGCTGAGTTACATGAAAAAATATAAAAGCAAAAAACGCAGAAGGCGAGGTCGGTGCATCCCGGGGGGGGCCAGGAGCCCCCGCTCCTCCTCGGGGCACGGGGCACTGACCCCAGCCCTGGGGGCTTCAGGAGGCCGCACAGCAGCTGGGGGAAACGACTCCCTGGGTGGTTTCTGATGTTAACTGGAAAGGGAGAGGAACTTGGCAGTGTTATGTTAAATATTATCGGATGCCTCAACGCTGATTTGCACAGATTTGGTTTTCCTCTCCTACCCTGCAAGAATCCGTTCTCTCCATGCTGTCTTCATCGTTATTGCAAAAGTAGCTCAGACCTCTGGGCTGGGTCTTTTCTGCAACGACTGGTCACATTGATCCAATGAAAGAGAACAAGAAAACAGGATGGTTATTGTATTCATATTGCCTTTGGGCTTGGCTTCAGCAGGAAAAACAAAACCAGGCTAAAAGATAACTCCCAAAATATTATGTGATCCTCTTGTTCTGAACCTGTGCTTATTGTTACAGCAATGAACGTAACGACACCGTGGCAAAGTTCAATTTATAGGAGGAAAAGGTCATTTTCTTATAAAACAAGTGGTTTCACTGACACAAAGGCTCTCACAACCACTTAACTCTTGGTCGCAAGCCACGTCTCTCCCAGTGTTCTGCCCTGCACTCAGGCTACAGGACCCAGCACTGGGGGGACCCTGCCCAGATTTCCCGAAGGCAGCAGGATGGAGTGCTGGCAACTGCAGCCCAGGCCCTAAGAACGAAGCAGGGCTGGAGAGCTTCTCTGTGGAAGCACCAGGAGCAACAAAGCAGCCCTTGCCAGCACAGCACGTGTTGATAACCAAGGACACAATCAGCTGCAAGCACTCGGTAAACACTGAGGAACTCCTTGGTATGGAGGCCTGAATAGGTTACAGGTGATTTAATCAGCTGAAGACCCTGCACTGATAAAGAAGAGCCCGAGGTCTCACCACAGGCACGGCCATTCCCAGCCCTGCTACCCCAACAGGGAGACAGGGCCGTAAGAACGCCCAGAACGGAGACACCACGACCCGGGCAAGCAACCCTGCCCAAGGTTTAGGGGAGATTAAGCAAGATTCCGAGTACAACAGCCTGCTCAGAACAGCCCCTGCCTCCTGAAGGCAGCTCGTCCCTTGGGCAGCTCCTGACCAAAGAAAGCGCAACGAGAGCGTAACAGCCATCGTCCCCCTCCTCCGTGTCACACAGACGGCACGCCAGGGCCCGGACACGGGCACACAGCACCCTCAGCGAGTGAAGGCCTTCAGTGTGAAACTGGTTCAGTTCAGACATCGTCCTCCTTCCCCAGAGGCCTGCACTGACTTTGGCCGCCCCAGTTCCACAGCCGTGGGCCGGTCCCCATGCCAGGCCCGAGGGCACCCGGCGCGGGATGGCGGCTGTGACCCCCAGGAGCTCACCTCACCTTCACCCCACCCCGCAGAGTCAGCAGCAGCCTTTTGTCTCTCCATCTCGCTGTTATCTCCCGGCTATCACCTCTCACAGCTGCAGCCAGCCTTGCCTTTCACAAGAAAGCTCCTTTTTAATCCTCGCCCTGCCCCGAGGCCTGCATGAGGCCTGGTGCTGCCCTGCCCTGCACCATGGCAGCCTCTGGCCATCCCCAGGTGCCGGACCCATCAGCGGGCACTTAGGCCCGAGTGCTCGGTGACACCCAACATGAAAAGGAGATTTAAGAACAATTAGAAAGATCTCTCATGAAAGGCCCCAGGAGGAGCGATCCCAGCCGACAACAGGGCCTCGCGGGCAGCCCCAGAGGCAATGGCACCCAGCGGAATGCAGGAAGCTCCTCACCCATCGCAGGAGACATTTCTGCCCTGGAGGGGGTCGGGCACTGGCACGGAGGTGCTGGGTCTCCTTCCTGGACGTCTCCAGCAGACGTGGCCGGGCTGGAGCCTGGGGACAGCACGGTCCCGAGGGTCCTGCAACCGCAGCAGCTCCGCCATTCTGCGGCAGGGACACGTTTTCTGACGGATCTTTAATTTCTCATGGGAAACTCCCTCTAATGAGAATTCGTTCTGTTTAATTTCAGGTTCTCTCGGTTCTCCTCCAGCAGGTCCCGTCCCTCTGTCACGCTGAGGAGCTGCGTCGGGGCCGTCACAGCCGATGGCCCCAGGAGCACGGAGCAGGGCAGCCATCGGGGCGGGATTAACAGCAGTTTAATTATAACAACAGGTTTATATAACTTGCTTTTATAAACACTGGAACAGCAGCCAAATGAAAAGAAAGCTTATTACATTTGGGGAAAAAAAAGAATCGTTTACATATTTTTCCTAATATAAACGAGGGCTCGACACAACATTCTTCCTCGCGGTTCTGCCCACAGAACTCAGGTTTTCAGTAGAAGAATGCCAAGCACAACTTCATACATTTTCACAGACACACTGAAGAGTTTTGTGAGGAACGTTTGGAGGTTCCCATTCCCACCTGAAGAGTGAAGAGAACGAAAGGGAGCCGGTGTTTTCTTCAGAGCCACAGAGCAGCGACATGGCGAGCAAGGCAAGAGAACAAACTTAATTTTCCAGCTCTAATTAGCAAACAATAGAGCCCGACAGAGCTACAAGAGCCCACGACCGTTTCCACTGCCACACAAACGCCCCGGGGGCCCTCAGACACGCTCACACTGTACAGCTGGGTGTCATTTACTGCACACAGAGCTGCAGGATGCCGTGCTGAACACACGACGCCCATCCACAAAATGCACGTGAAAATTCACCCAGAAAACCATTCCTTTGGACAGGTGAATCCGTCAGACAGCGCTGGGATTTCGCCACATGCCCCCTCCCCTGTCGGTAACCCCCATCCGCCCATCCCTTGGCTGTGAAACCCTCCGTGGAGATGCTGAAGCCGAGCACAGAGCCCTGTGAGGCGAGACCTGCACCGAGAAATGAAGTCACGGACCTCACCCCCTGCCCATCTCCTCTCCAGCTCTCTTCACTGTGGATTTAGCCCTGGAAAGGAGTTCCATCGTGAGCAAAGGAGAGCACTCAAGCAAGCTTCTCGCTCAGCACCACTCAATTATTCATGCTCCCTCGCTGCTGTGTTAAATCATCACCATCTCCGAAACACCGCTGTCTGCAATAATCAAACAGAAACTCTCCGCAGCCCTTGGGTTTCCCGCTTCTGTCCCACAAAGCACGGCACACGGCTGCTGCAGGCAGAGCCCTGGCTGCTCCCCCAGCACCAGAACCCAGCCCGCAGCCGTGAGCGGGAACCCTCAGCCACTGCCCATCAGCAGAGTTCAAAGATTTGCTTTTTTCTTTAACGAAACAGATTGCACAATGCATACAAAAAAAATAGTCCAGAAAAGAGAGTCAATAGAAGCAGAGATAAGGCCGTTTGATCTTTGATACACTTAACAACGCCCTTGGGTGCCTCTGCAGGGAGGTGTGCCTGAAAACGTTAGCAAAGCACCAACAAAAACAGAACTTGGAGAAGGACGGGGTGAGAATTGATGAGAATCCAGCCTCAGCCCTTCATGGGGCAGAGCCAGGGGCTCCCACCCCACGGGGGGACCAGCGCGGTGCAGCCACCCCCGCTGGGTGTGCAGAACCCCCCGGGACGCTGCGATGCCCGCGGCACTCGGCAGCCCCAGCTCGGGGAGCAGCGGCGATGCTGCTCTTGCTCAATTCAAAAGTCAAAAATTCTTCCACAAATGGGCTTCTCTCCTTGGCATGAGCTCAGCGCTTATTTACTGCAATTAATTCCTGCATCACTCGTGGCAATTAGGCTCCTCCATCGTCTCCATGCAGCAGTCTGCACCTTTGATATCGGCGCAGCTTCACCCAAGCACTCCCATTCCTCCAGCCATCAGCAGCAAGGCCCTTTCTGGCCACTGCTTCCCCCCAGCCCCCAGGCTCTCCTCCACTTCGGGTCCATTTCCCAGCAGTGCCCAGAGCTCCTTCCCCCCGGGCTGTCTCAGCACACTCTGCTCCATTCGTCATTAATTGTCACATTTCCGCTTCTGGGGCACGGCTCTGCCCTCCCCGCTGCTCTCAGGCCTCTCCAGACCGAACCTCTGCCGCCTTCTTCGGGTGCTGAGAAATTTCTGTTTGATTTCCTCAGGCCCAGGAACCACATAATGCTTCTGTTGGGCTGTCTGCATAAGGTAACAAAAGCTGCTTTAGTACCACCCTGCAAATCAAAGTGCTTTTGCACGGAACCTGCTAGAAACCAACAAGGCGCTCTGCAGCACGAGCAGCACAAGGCAAGAAAGGTGCCCCGAGCCCCGGTGGCTGCAGACTGGGTTGCTGCACAACAGTGAACTCGACCATCACATGCTGATGCATTCCTTCCCCTCCGTGCTGATCGAAATCGAGTAATTACTCTGCCCCAGCCGGGGAGGGCCCTGCAGACTTAAGGGAGCCCTCTGCTCGACACGGCTGTGCTTCCCCGTCCTTCAGAGGAGGAGGAGGCAAAGACTCCTTAACTAGTTTAAACCTAATACTGTCGGTAATTTGAAAACTGGAACGATTCAGCCAACTGCAGATGGAAGGGCCTGATACCCACTGGTGTTGCAAGAGCCGACGCCGGGAAGCATGGGCTGCCCGCTGCAGCCAGCCCCCTCCTTCCTCCTGCCCTGCACAGCCCCCGGCTCCGGGGCTGCAGGAGGCTCCGGGAGCGTCAGCGCCTGCATCCCACCCCAGCAGGAAGGCAGCCGTTCGGATCTGTTGTTCTGCAAACCAGCTCAGCTGAAAGGGAAAACCCAAGGCTGGAGCCAAATATTTAAACACGTGTTTCGCTTCTGAAAGGCAGAAATGAGCAGCGGAAACCGTGGCAAAGGACTGGAAAACGAAAGATGACCTGAGCCTGCTGTCCTGCATGCTCCCAGAAGGGCTGAGAGCATCGACCAGAGGTGCCCAGAGCCCCACCCAGCCTGGGGCTGTGATCCATAATCCGTAACCCACGACCTGAGATCTCCACCAGGATCTCAGGGGCGGGCACACAGCTCGATGCAGCTCTGTGCCTCCCACCCCATTCCTTCCCCACCCTGCAGCCCCCGAACCGCTCCCGTCCCACGGAGCTCGGGTCAGGGCTGTGCCAGCCCTGCACGGAAATGAGATTTCATCAGGAAGTGATCAAATGCTTTCCCCGAGAGCTGCAAATTAAGAAAGAAAGCACGGTGCCATACGCAGCGGTGGTGTTTTCTAACCTCTCCTTCACGGCATAAACACGAGGCGATGGCTTTCCGGATTTACGAGCACTTTTAAGAACATTCAGTACTTTCTCCCCACACCTTCTACTGTAATTTCTAATGAAAAAAGCTCAGAAACTTGTGCAACTGCAAAGCCAGCACCAGAACAAATCCCAGCACATCACCGAGCCTTTTCCTTTCCAGACCCAGCCCAAGAGATGCATTCCAGGATCAAAAAAAAAGGGGAGGGAAAGGGTGTTCCTAAAATATTTTCAGAATTACGAGTCCATCTGCAATTAAATGCAACTCAGTGCTCAGACCTGGGCAGCAGCACCGGGCCCCATCCCGTGCCTGAGCCCGAGCCCAGCGTGGGCACTGCTGGGGGCACAGCCTGGCACCCAGCCCCGCTCTGCAGCACCCTCCATTCCTGTAGGGCCCCATTCTGGGGAGATGCACAATGAATCTCACAGAACCACAGCACAGCT
>WBMW01006078.1:1796-20675 GCA_013396635.1 Penelope pileata
TGATCAGAGGGCTGGAGCACCTCCCCTACGAGGACAGGCTGAAAGAGTTAAGACTCCTCAGCCTGGAGAAGGCTGCGGGGGCACCTGATAGCAGCCTTCCAGTATTTGAAGGGGGCCTACAGGAAAGGTGGGGAGGGACTTTTTACAAGGACAGGTAGTGACAGGACAAGGGGCAATGGTTATAAACTGGAAGAGGGTCGATTTAGACTAGATATAAGGAGGAAATTCTTCACTGTGAGGGTGGTGAGACACTGGAAGAGATTGCCCAGAGAAGTTGTGGATGCCCCCTCCCTGGAAGTATTCAAAGCCAGGCTGGATGGGGCTTTGGGCAACCTGGTCTAGTGGGAGGTGTCCTTGCCCATGGCAGGGGGGTTGGAGCAAGATGATCTCTAAGGTCCCTTCCAATCTGAACCATTTTATGATTCTATGATTTTTTAATATTTTTAAATAAATTTAAAGACTGCAGCATTTGTTTAACTATTATTACTGCATCATTAATATCCAGTAAAGACCCATCTTGGTCCTCAATAGCAGCACTAACATATAAGTAGGGTCTTCCACTTGATTTCTGTAAGCTTTATGGAGCTGATTGAAAAAATATTTTATTAAATTAAATTTAAATTACTTAGTATTGCTACTTTTTTCACCAGTACTTGTTTATTGAAGTAGAACCTACCTACAGCATCAGACATAGGACAAATCTGGATTTAATCTGGATAGGCTGGATAGCTGGGCTGAGGTCAATGGGATGAGGTTCAATAAGGCCAAGTGCTGGGTCCTTCATTTTGGTTACAATAACCCCATGCAGTGCTATAGGCTTGGGGCAGAATGGCTTGAAGACTGTATAGAGGAAAAGGACCTGGGGGTGTTGGTTGATGCTCGGCTGAACATGAGCCGACAGTGTGCCCAGGTGGCCAAGAAGGCCAATGGCATCCTGGCCTGTATTAGAAGTAGCGTAGTCAGCAGGAGCAGAGAGGTAACCATGTCCCTGTACTCAGCTCTGGTGTGGGCGCACCTCGAGTACTGTGTTCAGTTTTGGGCCCCTCACTACAAGAAAGACATTGAGGCCTTGGAATGCGTTCAGAGAAGGGCAACAAAACTGGTGTGAGATCTAGAGCACAAATCTTATGAGGAGCGGCTGAGGGAGCTGGGATTGTTTAGTCTGGAGAAGAGGAGGCTCAGGGGAGACCTCATCACACTCTACAACTTCCTGAAGGGAGGTTGTGGTGAGGAGGGGGTCAGCCTCTTCTCCCAGATAACTACTGACAGGACAAGAGGGAATGGCCATAAGTTGCGCCAGGGAAGATTTAGATTAGATATGAGGAAAAGCTTTTTCTCTGAAAGAGTGGTCAGGCACTGGAATGGCCTGCCTAGGGAGGTGGTGGAGTCACTGTCCCTGGCGCTGTTCAAGAAGCGTCTGAATGAGGTGCTAAGGGACATGATTTAGTAGCTTAGTGGGTAGGGATGGTGATAGGAAGACGATTGGACTAGATGATCTTGTAGGTCCTTTCCAACCTGATGTTTCTATGATTCTATGATAAATATAAGTGTGTAACTCTGAAGTGACCTAGTAGATGTAATCAAAATCATCACCCAGAGCAAGTACTTGAAATTAAACAAGTAAGGTGAAATTTAGAAATTGCCTGGAATTAGGAATATATGCTTTCTGAAAAGCATGTAAAATATTTTTACTAGACTGTGAATATTCAGATTTTATATTTATTTTCAAAGACATCATAATCTAGAACATGGTACTTCACAATTCAATGCAGGAATATTGATTTAGGATTGATTAAAATGTAACAATGTGAGCTAGCAAAGAAGAAAACTATTTTTCCAACAGTGACCTCTGTCTTGAAATTCCTACTACAGGATTATAACACAGAAGGGTCATTATTACAGAATGTTATATCCCTAATCTAATCTCCTTATTCACAGTTTTGTCAGTTCAGATAAAACTAAGTTTTAGTTTTAAAACACAGCTTTTTAGAGAACTAAAAATGAGAACTTCATGTGTTCACTAAGGCAAAGTACTGTTGGTGGAATTATAATAATAATTGTTGTCATTACTAATAACAATAATATTTCTTCTTTAGTGCATTTATACTTACAGTAAGTCAGAACAGACCGTGTGGAATATATAGAACATAAAGAGTATATAGAGCATTTACGCTTGCTCTAAGTCAGTTGCTGTGTTCAATAGCTGTACCTGTTCAAAATTTTGGGTAAAGGCCACACTTTGGAGTTAAGAACAAAGACACAAATCAGTAAAAACTGGCTGCAAATACATCATCAACTTGACTGCTTCACGAGGAGATCTGTCATCCCTCACTTCACCTCACTGTGTGCCTTCCCTATGAATTTAAGAAAACACATTTAAAGACTCTCTGGGTTATCCATAAGATGCCTACTTTTTCCTAGGCATGACTTCATTTAACAGCCGCCTCCTTCTGCTTTAAAGAAATTATCGTGAAAGAGCTTATTGGTTGGAAGGCAAACATTTTGCAGAAACAGGATATGAATTGTGAAAAAAATAAGACAAAACACAATCAATATTGATTCTCAGAATTAAACATTTGTGACTTTCACCCAAGCCAAAAAGAAAGACAGTGTGTAAGGATGTTGACAAATCCGCATAAACATTTACAGCACTTCTCCTTTCAGCTGAGATGTCTTAGTTTTTTGGAAGGGCTTAACCAATAGCTGATCTGGACAAACCTAAACACGAACACGTGAACAAGAGTAGATACATAGATCTGTTCTTTGATAAAACATTTTTTTTTATATTTTGCAATGAGCATCTTTAAAAATCAAAACCTTAAAATTTATCAGAGTAGAAAAATAGGCATATATATATTTAAAATGTTTCTTTTGTCCTGTAAATATTTATTAGTAAGAATTAATTTACTTAAGGGACTAATAACCATTGGAATATGTGATAAAATTCACAGCTCTGCACCATCAAAGGAGTCCAGAGGCAATATAGTATGTGGGAGCACCTATAATTATAATCACGGAAATGAGCTACTATGTCAGTCCCTAGGCCCTTCTGGGAGATCCCAGTTCGGTGGTGTCAAAAGCAGTTTTCAAACTGCAGCTGTCTTGGGCACCTTCTCAAAACAGGGAGTCATTGCCTGGAGTTGGAGACACATTATGGAATACAGCGTGTATATGTGTATTTGTAAATGCTTTATACGCATGCATGCATAAGTACAATCGGATACTGTGTGGGTGTGCTGTGCATGTGCCTAATGGGAAAGAACTTCAGCCTCAGTGCTGGTTGGGCCTCCCAGATGGAACTGCAGCGGCCTCACTTCCTTTGAGCTGCACAATCCTGTAACTCCCTAACCATATCCTTGTGCAATTTGACATCATTGGGTCATTTAGTTAATGAATTACCAATATATCAATAGTTACAAAGCTGAAATTTGAAATTATTTGTTGGTTTTGACTACTAACCAGTGCAAAATTCTAGTGTGACTATTCTTGAATCAAAGAATAAAAGCATATAAGCAAATGGAGCAATGTCAGAGCCTGAAGAGTGCATAAAATTGTTCATTTGCTCATTAGTAAATCTTGCAAAAAAAAAATTTAAAGGTGAAAAGTAAACTATTTTTCATTTTGAGTGTTAGGTTCTTGTCTTCTCTCGTCTGAAGCTTTCTCTTAATTGAGATAGGTGTAAGGAGTTGAAGAAAGTGACTTGTGTCATCAAAGCTTAATAAAATATTTACAAATGCCAAACAGTATAAGGTGGAAAAAATCATTTTCACAGTGAAGCTGAGACATGACTTGCAAACTCATAGTATACAATAGTAGAAAACACTTCGTTGTTTTCAATGCCCAAGAACACAGAGGTTAAAGGGAATGGAAAATCCAAAGCTTCTGTGTAGACCCTCTGTATATTGCTTGAAAGACTAGATATCTATGCTTGTGGTAAAGAGATCCTAAAATACCTTTATTCACAAAATTAATAAAAAGAGAACTGATAGAAAGGATGGACTCTTTCCCTGTCCTGCCATGAAGAATTCATTCACCTTTCTTTTCAGTTTCAGTCACCATCAGAAAGGATGCTGCATTAGATGAAGTGTTAACCTAATCTATCATAGCAATTTTTATCTTCCTCAGTTATCACTCCTGTCTGTAGATGATAAATGATATACATCCAAAAATGCGATTAAATATTATTATACAACTACTTTAATTTTTTTATTGGAAAATCAGAAATATTTTGTAAGGAAAAATTGTAGATGGCATTGTGATTTTAGAGGATACAGAAAACGAAATTATACCTCCCACTAGCCTGGAAACAAACCAGAATCCTTCACAACTACACTCAAGCTTTTGGGCATAGAAGATAATGCAATGAGTGTTACAACACTTTAATGAAAGCTGATGCTGTTCAGTTTGGAAAAGAATTAGAATTTGTTTTTAACTCTTTTTCTCTGAAACAAATTCTAGATTCAGCAATGTAGAGTTTTTGATAGAATAATCTGTTGGACAAGGTAGTTCATACTGAAAAAACTAGTGCACAGCAGAAAATATCCACTTTATGTGAGTTCTGTCTCCATATTTCACCTTGTCTAGGCAGAGCATAAAGCTACACTACAGAAGGATGTAAAACTACAGGAATTTGAAAACAGATCAATTAGACCTTTTGACACTCATTTTTCAAATTCTATTTGAAGTAGATGGCTTGAGTCAAATATTCTCTTTTAGTGAGAGCCTTGTATAGTCAATAGGAAATAAAAGAGCTGCACAAGGAAAAATAATCAACAAGAAACTAAACAGAACAATTCAGGACTTTTTTTTTCTCCTGGTTAATCTTTTCTGAAGAAACTGATGCTTCCTTGCAAGTCCTTGACATCAGAGTATCATTCAAAGTAAATTATAGAGTAAGAAATTCAGCCTCTATTTGTGCAAGTAGTAAAAAATGGTTTGTTCAGCAAAGTAGTAACATAAAATTCTAACTTGGCATGTTTATGCTCCACATTATTTTAATAGTGACAAATAATATAGGGTATATTAATTTGCAAATATGAAGGGTGTCATGGAACCTCACAAATCATAAGGCTACAATTGAAGAAATCCCTTTTTATCAGAACTGTGGACTCGGTTTTTAGCCCTCTACTGATTTTGAAATTTTCATAGATCACCATCCTTTTATTACATTCTTAATCAGACTACTGTACCTTATGCGGTAATATTAAACTGTTTGTCTGAATGTCACTGCTATGACATTAAACAGACTGAAGCTCAGATGAAGTCTAAGTTTTGACATGTATGTAGTCCATGTGTGATATCTCTACCTCTAACTTCAGGGTTTTTATTTTTATTATTATTATTATTATTATTACTACTATTATTATTATTATTTAAGTTTTACAGGGTTGGGTGAGATTCTTAAGGTTCCTAACTCCTTGCTACTTTTCACTAAATACAACAAGAACTAGAACTGGATTAACAAAAAACAGTGATTCAAGAATGTAAATGCAAAGAAAATTTAAATAATAATATATTTATGAAGGCTCAATAAAGACTTATTGCATGGAAATAGAGAGGAAGATTTCAGCAACTGTCTTGAAAATACATTAAATTTAGGTTTTATTTAAGTGAGATTACTTCTACTCCAGCAGAGTTGTCCTTCACGTCTTTTCTTCAGAGTACTCAAGCATTACCATCATATGGTACCGATAAAAAATAGCAGTTATGGAAAACAGAGTGCTTAGAAATATCAGGTGACAAACTATCTAAAATACCTACTTGAATATGTAAAATTATGCTTTTACACCTCTTCAGTAAAATACAACTCGTTAATTTGATCTTCACCAAGGTCGGTTTCAGTGAATGGGACGTTTGAGTGAGTAAAGGTAATTATAAACATGCATGGAGAACTAAAGTCCTATTTCACAAAAGACTGAGTAGATACTAGGAAGCATGTCCATCCTGCACCTGAAAAATAAATCTTGAATTTTGCAAAGGGATTTAGATAGTTTCACATTTTTTACTCATCAATAAAATAAGATTCTAGAGAAGAATCTATAAATTTAATTGAACATATTTTAGCATATGCTTCAAAATAACGCAAAGTAGATCAGTGATACTTCAGAAACTAGAAAAACTAACTGCATGGTCAGCTGTTTTGATGAAATTCTTTTCCAAAGTTTTTCCAGTTTCTTTCCTAAAACACAGAAATAGCTGTTCTATGAAGCTGTATATCTGTTCTTCCTTTTCCTTTCCTTTCCTTTCCTTCCTTCCCTCCTTCCTTCCCTCCTTCCTTCCCTCCCTCCTTCCTTCCTTCCTTCCATCCTTCCTTCCTTCCTTCCTTCCTTCCTTCCTTCCTTCCTAGGAAGGGAAATGGAGGCAGAAAGGAACAGAAGAGCTTCAGCAGAGTGTTCTCCCTCTCCTTTTATGCAGATGGATATGTAGGTCCTTGTGTGGAGTACTTGTGATAGGATGGATGGTGCAAGCTGCTGGAGAACTGCTTTGGACGAGCTTACAGTTCTGCAGTTGGAAGGTTAATGGGTAAGGAATTATTACCTGCTCTTGGATCTCNCTTCCTTCCTTCCTTCCTTCCTTCCTTCCTTCCTTCCTTCCTTCTCTACTTCTTTCAATATTTGTTTCAGTTTTGATGCTTATCAATTTTAAATTTATTTTACCTAGAATTTCAATCATTCAAATAACTTTTAAATAAATGGTCAGTTGAAAATATACAAGATACATACACAAAGGTGACAGAACTATTTGAACATTAACCCATAAGACAAACAACTTTAGTCTGTTGTATGAAAATTTCACTTTTAATTCGCATGCATTATAACATTTATTTTTGATGTTCGAATATTATGTCATTGGAATGTTACAGAGATTAGGTACTAAAAATTATGTGAAAATTCACATTAGTTTTGTGACTAAGAACTATTTTGTCATCTGCAGTAAACTAAGGGAATATTGTGAGCAATCATGTATTCACATATTATTTCACTTCATAAACTGTCAAAGTTGCTAGTAATCTGAGCACTCTTAACAGAATAAATAAAAAACTATGTTAAGAGGGTAGCTTCCCAGACCAGCTGGCATTTTTTCAGCACTTACTCCCATGTAGAAAACTTTAATGTTATTGTAATTTCAAATTTAAAGCTGGAAAAAGTTTCTGCAAAACTAATATAATTAGAAAAAATGTTAATATATTTTCTAGGGAAAGAAAAAAAATAAGAAAAAGCAAATACTAATTTGCTAGGAAGCTACAAAACACACATCATCTTCATCAGAATATTTTCAAAGCTGGACTCTGTATCAACAGATTATGCTGTGATTCCTAGAAGGAAATATGAATCGTATAATACAGGGTATAAATTACCCTCAAAAAGTTCTTTCCTAAGCTGTCCAAAGGGAAAGGAAAGGTCTATTTGAGAGTGTTTTCCATTTCTATTGACAAGAGTATTTATTTATTTTGTGACCTTATGGCAGATGAGGCTGTGCAAATCCTCATTGCTATAAACAGCAGCCTGAGCCACCATGAGTGGCTGTTCAGTGATTTCAGGTGGCCCTCAAATAGCTGCAGGGACAGGTGAGTTGTAAAAGAGTAAAAGTTACTGCTGACAGAAGATAGATAGGGATGGGTAGCTGTGGAGCAATGGAAGTGACGAGTAATATAGATTTAAAATCAAATTTGCATGAAGTGCAAAACCTCATCCTATTGCTTTCTCTTGGCTTACTGCAAGGGCTGTTCTGAAAGTAACACCTCATATTGTATTATGTTGGCCCATGATGTCAGAGGTGGATGTTCGTGGGATGGCAGCAGAGGTTGAACCTTCCCACCAATATCCTGTTCCATGTTGTTGCCGTGTGACAGATGGCAGCGAAGGGACAGTGTGACACAATGGTGTCTGACGCAGAAGTGTGGGTGGAGAAAAGGGGTGGAACTGAATTCCTCCATGCAGGAAAAATGGTACCCACTGACATTCATTGATGTTTGCTGAACATTTATGGAGACCACACAGTGGATATGAGCACAGTGAGGGGTGGTGGTGCATTCTAGCAGTGGTGACAACAACAGTGGTCACCTCTGCTGGTGCAAATTGTTACTAGCGAGGCATGCAGCTCATGTTCATCGCTGGCAAAAATGGAGAGTTCATGGTTGTGACTATGTTGAAAAACAGTGTTTTGTAGTTGATAATTTGCTCTATCAAACAGTGTTATTTTGCTCTTTGTATCTGTTGTAGTTTCCATTGAAATAAATAGATGGCATTACTTTTGGAGCATCCTCTGTCTTAAGACAATTTTCCCATCTGCCTATTGCTTTTATGTCTACAAGTAACACCCCCTAAATGATTCTCTGCTTGGCTTCCTTTCTCGACTTTTTTTCATTTTTTCACTTCTCGTCCTCATTTCCTTTATTTTATTTCTCACACTATCCCAGCCTCTGCTTCAAAATCAGCCTCGATGCTTGTGTCTATTCTTTCAATTTCTGTTCCTCAACTGCTTGTCCTGGTTTCAACTGGTAGTTGATTTTCTTCTTTTCTGGTATATGCTGGTATGTGTCTGGTATGATGCTATGTTTTGGCTTTTATGGCACCCAACTTGAGGATCAAAAGGTTGAGATAACAACAGGTCTGACCAGAGCATGTTAAAGCAATGTTGATAACACACTGATATTTCTAGCCGTTGCTGAGCAGCGCTGCAGAGTGCCAATGACATTTCAGTTTCTCAGCTTCTTATATTGTCCCTTCAGTGAGGGGGGCTGAAGGGGCAAAAGAAGCTGGGAGGGGAAAGAACAAGGGCAGCTGACCCAAACTGGCCAAAGGGGTATTTCATACCATATGGCATCATGTGAAAAAACTTATCATAGAATCATAGAATGGTTCAGGTTGGAAGGGACCTTAGAGATCATCTTGTTGCAACGTCCCTGCCATGGGCAAGGATACCTCCCACTAGACCAGGTTACTTAAAGCCCCATCCAACCTGGCTTTGAATACTTCCAGGGAGCGGGCATCAACGACTTCTCTGGGCAACCTGTTCCAGTGTCTCACCACCCTCACCACTTGAAGGATGAGTGGAGTAGGTAGGGCTAGAGATGGCAGATTGGGTTCTGCTCGGAGTTTGGTCAGCAAGTGATGAGCAATTGCTTTGTGCATCACTTGTTTCAAGTGTGTGTGTGCATATATATATGTATATATATTATTAACATTACTGTTATATCTCTCTTCCTTTTATGTCATAGTAAATAGTTTTAGAGAATCATAGAATCATAAAACCATAGAAACACTTGGTTGAAAAGGACCTACAAGATCATCTAGTCCAACCATCCTCTTACCACCAATATTTCCCACTAAACTACTAAACCATATCCCTTAGCACCCCACCTAGACGTTTCTCGAACACCACCAGGGACAGTAACTCCATCACCTCCCAAGGCAGGCCGTTCCAGTGCCTGCCCAAATCTATCTCAATCCATGAGTTCTACTTTTTTCCATTTCTCTCTCCAATCCCACTGGGAGGAAGGGGAGGCAGTGAAGGGCTATGTTGTGTTCAGCTGCTGCTGAGTTAAACCATAACACTGCTCCTCTACTCAGTCATTTTGTCTACGGACACATAACACTGGAGGATTTTGCAATATCTTCTTGAAACTAGTCCAGACTGCCTCTTCTTCTTTATGTTAGAGCCTTTAATCTCTTCAATGCCACCCCGCCAGCCTGCCATGGGATTTACAGATTCCCAGGTTAGAAAAACTGGGACTCTGAAACACTCAGACTGTGGCTGCTGTTAACGGTTTCAAGGAAAGGAAACGATTTAAAAAAAAAAAAAATTAAAAGGTGAGAGTTTTATGTGGGCAGACCGGTTTTTTTTTTTTCTATCATTCCAAAGTATAAAAGGAACTGTCCAGCTGGACTGTCCAGCTGGAAGTTCAAGAGGCTCCTCTCTTGTTTGCTATTCCTTTTCGTGAAAGAAAGGAAAAGAAGGTTTTTTGCTTGTTTGTAATCAACTTTCCTACAGCAACAGGCTTGGAAAGTCAATCCTTATGGCTAACTTTGGATTGCTGCCACATTAACATATATTATCATCTTCCCACTTTTGAGGCAGAGTAGGAGCAAGTATCTTTATGAATTTTATACCTTTATATGATTCAAGGTACGGGGTCAAGTCGTGATGAGAAGTTAGTGGTTTTATGACTGCAATTTATCCAAAGTTTCCACTTGTATTAACATATTTTAGACACCTCCCCATTAAGAAAAATTTCTACCTCAATTTTATTCTGTTTTTTTCAGGAGTTGTTGATGTGTATTACTAGTACAAGTACATACTAAAACATGTGACTTACATAAGCAGAGGGAACAGTGCTAACACAATGAAATTACCACATCCTCCTGTACACTTCAATATAAGGCCCTCTGGTCTATGTTTTATTGTGTCTGAATGAGAAGGAAGTAGATGAGTAAGAGATAACTAGCAATCTGATTTATAGACATACGATGAAAGAGAGGAGAGGGAAATCATCTGCAGTGAAGAGTCGAAAGTTGGAACAGTGACTGCAGGTGACAGGACACCTGCACTTAGAGTCAGTATGCAAATGGTAGTAGTGGTTTACAGTTAGAGTTAACTTGGTAGTTATATGAATGCTTGTACACTTAGGCATTAATTTGGTAAATTAAGACTTCAACTTCCCTGTGTTTCAGTCAGTTTATAATATAAAAATAATGCTTTTTCACTCATTTTCTGGTAATTCTCCAGACCAAGAGTTTTGAACAAAACAACACTAAAACTTTAGAATAAGTTTTATTACTAAAAAAAAAATAACTCAAGTGCACAGAATGAAAAACTGGTCAGATCTCGACACTATCTTAATTTGTACAGTTACACTGATGAAGCAAATATATTCATCTACACCTGCAAAAGTATTAGTTTAAACAATTTCTTTTCTAGTTGACTTCGTTCTTGATATCCCCATGTGTGTTCATATTTCATAAGATAGTTAAAAGATGATCAGAAAGATGGAAATCTAGTATATGAAAAACTCCTTAATGAAGCAGGATCTTTCAGCTAAGAAAATGAGTTAAGAGATTAAAATTAAGATTGACAACAATTAAAAAAGAATAGGAAAGGATGAGTAAGGAAAGATTATTCATTATTTCTTCTATTACAATGCAGGAAAACACAGACCAAGTCCACAGAAATGTTTGTATCCTTTTATTCCCAGCATCTACTGAGAAATTCTTAATTATTTGTTTCACTTATAAAATGAGCAACAATTATTTATTATATCAGTACTCACAGAATGGAAGGAATTGAAACGTTTTTCTGTTTGTCTCTTTGGATATTTTTAATTATTAATGATCTCTAGCATATATACTTGAGGAGTATTAATAGGCATGCAGTGAAAGGACCAGGCATGCTGAGAAGTTTTAAACCTTGTGGGGGAAGGATTTAAATGCAAACTAAAACTATTTCAGAAAAACAGTTAATTACTAAAATCAGGCTTCAATGTACCAGAAAACTGTATTCGCCAACCATGCTACTGAAGAAGAAATATTCCTATTTGTCTAATAGAGATACATCAGAATTGCACAAAACTGAAGTGATCTTGGGTTGCTGAAATTCACCAACACTTCCGGTTACCATACATAATGTTTAATCTTTTATTTGTAACTTCCACTAAGGGAAAACAAACACTCACTCGTGCACAATAACAACTGGACTGGTTTACAGGAAAAATATAAAAGCATCTCTTTCTCCCTGGAAAGATGTTCTTACTACTATTTATCCAAGCTGAACTAGATACTGTGTTCTCTTTTAGATATTTGAATTTGACAATGTAGCTCTATTATAAATATACATCATACACATAGTTTAAGTAATAACATATTTACAGTAATTGTGTTTCCTTAGCACAAATACCATGTCAGAACATCTCTATCTTGAAGGACAACTACAATAAAGTATTTCTGTGTCTCAAATGCATTATTGATTAGAAAGAAGCTTTGACAAGTACAACTGCATTACAAGAAATTGAACAATTTCTGTGAGTATTGGACTAACTGCTCCATATAGTTTGTATCCAAGGTTAGTGAAAAATAAGGCAGATTTGCTGCAGAGTATTGTCAAGGATTGGCAAGAGTGGGTCTGCTCAGGAGCGAGGATACACCAGGAGCAGCGGTGGCCCACAGCACAGGCAGGGCTGCAGCCCCACAGCCTCCAGGCATGGCTGGTAACCTGTCCCATTGACAGCCCCATGGTTTTCAGTCAAGATGAGGTAACGAGTCAGGCCTAGCTGACTATTCAAGAGGATCAGGCAAGAGAGCTGGGGGCTCCCTTACCCCAGGCAGAGAGCACATGTCACTGTGTTCTCCATTTTGGTTGTTTGGCTGTAATGAACTAACAGCTATAACTGTCACAGGTCACACGGGACAGTCCAGTGATGCTGCCTTCTCATCTGGGCTCTAGAATAATGAAGATGGAGAAGTTAATGTGAGCTATGACAGGTAAATACACTCAATTCTGAGAATGTCAGACCCTTAAATACAGTATTTGCTGTGTTACTTGTCTGTACACCTCATTTGACAAGCTATTCTGCTGTTATGTTCTAGTCTAAGTATCGACTCTTTACATTATAGGGTAATGAATGCATTCTACACATAGAACTATCAGTCTTTCTACTTTGAACTGGTGTTTCCACTCCTAATTTTAGGGTATTAAAAACAGAAAATAACATGGTTGTTAGATGACACTTTTCACTATTTGTAACTTTGGCTAATTTGTTACGCTGAATGAATAGGAAAAGAAAGGGAAGTGCAAATGGATAATTTACTCTCTAGAATCAAAAATCATAGAATCATCTAGGCTAGAAAAGACATTCAAGATTGCGAAGTTCAACCATCAACTTGAACTACAGACTCCCATCACTAAATCACATCATCTAGTACCATGTCTGCACATCTCTTAAATGCCTCCAGGGATTGCCACTCCACCACCTCCTTGAGTAGTCCATTTCAGTGCTTAACCATCTTCTCCATAAGAAATTCTTCCTCCTATCTAATCTAACCCTTCCCTGGCACAACTTGAGGCCATTTCCTTGTGTCCTATCTCTTGTCACCTTAGTAAAATGACCCATTCCCTCCTCGCTGCGACCTCTTTTAAGGTAGTCATAGGGAGTAATAAAGTCTCCCCTCAGCCTCCTCCAGACTAAACAGTCCCAGCTCCCTCAGCCACTCCTCATATGTTGCTCTTCTCTGCACACTCTCAACCAACTGTCCTTCTGGCTACACCATTTCTGATAGAGCACTTGCCGTACAATTGGATGTGAACCATCCATCCATCCTGCCCAGATCCTTCTGCAAAGTCTTTCTATGCTATGAGAAACAAAAGATGTAATAATTAGGTTATATAGTTAGCCTCATAATTTCATATTTTCACAAGAAACACATGTTTAAGGAATATCTCATCATTTTGAGGTGCAGGCAATAACCTGTGTGTGCATGATTAGCAGAAGAACACTTTTCCTATGTTCCCTTTGAAAACAGACAACTTCATACCTCTGGAGAAAAACCTAGAAGTTTTTGCACTTCTGGTGAAGACTTCCTTTAAATTTCCATGGTTTCACCTTTCAGTGAAGGTGATATGATACATACCAAATCATTTTCGGATGTCTGAGTATTTTGCTTTCCATGTCTTTCTTCTTGAATTGGAAGTTATGTTACAGTGTGACTGGGGGATTGTAGTTTAAAGGTTCAGCATCAATCAAAGTGTCACATGAAAAGTGTAGAGAAGTTTGGCAGAAAATAAATCCCCATGTGTTTCAGCTTGTCCTCTGATATCAGAGGGGCTGGAGGCACCTGAGCTTAGATTCTGAGCAATTCCCAATTCAGCGCTTTAAGTCTGGCTGTGTTCAATTTATGAACAATCATGATTTCAGATTTACAAATAGTACACTGTCCAATTTGTCTAGTTGTGTTTGAATGGGCTCACAGGACCACCCTTAAGGAATCTGACTGCTCAATGACTCTCACATCTAGGTTAGTGAATGGTGGTTTGTCGAAGTAATAGATTACAGATTCTTCTGGATTTCTGGAGATAAATGTACTGTCTGCAAAGCATGTGAGGTTATCCAAGAGTATGAATAATATGGATGACTACAACTGCATTAAATTGTGGAATAACTACCGAGATTTCTAAGCTTCGCAGGCAAGCACTCAGTATAGCCAAGTGTGTGTATCTCACGCAGTTGATATCTCTATGGGGGGGAGGAGAGGCTCAGCTCGTCAACTGGTCTCAGAATTTGGCAGTGTCCTCCCAAATGATTTGAGATGGTATCTTCCTCCTTGTCTGCAAAGATAACTTTCTCCCTAAATTCCTTTTATCCTATGCCATTTTATACTATTTTCTTACTTACAAGTGGAGCTTGAGTGACTCTAGTCATACATACCTTTGTCTTGTAAAGTTTAATAGAAAACATCTTTTTGACAGAAAGGTGGAAAACTGCTGGCTCAGGACTGGCTCAGGAAAACAAGATCATTTATCAGTTCCAATAGTATCAACAAATCACCATTCCTGCAGGATGATCACAGTATTTGGCCATGGGACCTCCACCCTGCTCTGCGCTCAGTGTTGCTTATTTCTTAGAGTCAGCTTATCAGGCTCCCCTAGTGCTTGCTAACAGCTAAAGTTGCAGGTCACATTGCTTAGGAAACTACCATGGAAAGGATTATTCAGCACGTTCTGCGTTATGGATTTTCCTTCTCTTGCCTTCAAAAGACTTTCCTATAAACCACCTCCAGTAAATATTTCACACAATGTCTCTCTGTTTTCCCAGTTTATACACTGAAAGAGAAAAAAATGCTTTTGGTCAAACAACTGAATCATTCAAATAACACAAAGTCAATCATTCTAATATCACATTAGGCGAGTTACAAAAGAAATTTCCTACAGTCCATCTTAACAGGAACCTTCTTTTTCCCATGTTCTTTCACTTAAGACAAGATCCCTCCAGTAGAAAAATTTCAATATCACAAAAAAACATTTTACACATAAAAAATCCTTAGCTTTCTAAAACATATTTAAAAAAGGAAATATAAGGAAACACAGAACTCTTTTTTTTTTTTTTTTTAATTTTAATATGCTAACAAGATAACATGGATGTACATCACACTGACTCAGGTGAGTAAAGACTGACAGTCTGATAGTAAAGAGTGAGTCTTTACAGTGAGCAAAGACTGACAGTACACAGTCACAGGATATGCAAAACTAAAATATAATTTCATGTGATCTTTTTTATTATTCTTTCTGCACTAGAATGCATATTCACTAAATGCTATGTTCCCTAATTTTAACAAAAACCTAGCAAAATGCTTATTTAGCCATAACCTCAGTTTAATGAAAAATAAAAAACTAGCATTTTCTTCTTGGGAGAAAAAAAGTCAATTATAATATACTATTACAATAACAAAGGAAAGAGCAAGAAAGACAATTAAAAATATGTTTATTTATTTATTGATAAAAGAAGACCATTTTTGGAACAGAGATTTTGTTTTTCAAGTTTGTTTTGAAAATATCACCTTCCAGTAGATGACCCACACGTTAAACTGCTGTTTAAGGGCCTTTGGATGTCAGTTAATATTTTCACATCATAGATGCGGATGTTTAATTCATGATTATTTGTACTTAAGGTATTTCAGAACCTAAAAGAGAATGGACAGTAGAAAAGTAATTCACATTCCATAGAGCTCACAGATAAAGTTCATGTTTTGGAAGTGAGAAGTTTGCTAAAAATATGGTGGTACACTGTTTTTTTAAAGGGCAAGAAAAACAGTTTTTTAGTGTAATGACATCCTAAGGAAATGGGAAAGAAAATAGAAGGAAAGGTTGGAAAGAAAGCAAGAACTAGGCCACAAATTCATGTCTGCAGCAGGTGGTGTCCCTTGCAGTATCTGAGGGATTATGCTGTCAGAGTCAGTCGCATCTTACTGCCAGAGGCAGCCTCTGGGGCTGCAGATGACTGCCTCAGAGTTAACTCCGGAGCTCTGTTCACCCTTGCAACCTGCAGGGCAGAGGAACCAACTTTAAGGCATTTGGTGTCTACTTCCAACTCAGAATTAAAAGTTATTGGATTAGACTGTCATGCAAGACATCTGACCGATGCCTGGCATTCATCGAGCTCACAGAAGTTGATTTTCCTACATCATTGCAGTAGAACAGACGTGGGAGAATCAACTACAGCACATAGTAATACAACATTGGTAGTCAAAGTAGAAATACACTAGCAGTTGGTAGGCCATTTAGAAAACAAATGCAAGAAATATTACCAGTATTCCTCTATTTAAGAAAACTGAATATATAAACAGTAAATTGCCAGTGGGCTATTTGAAGGAAAGCAATGAAAGTGACTATTTAATTTGCTTATTGACAAAACTTGTTTGTCGAATACCTGAGAGTGGAAGAGAAAATTACCTAGTATCCAGACAAATTTGCACTAATGTAAAGTGTAAAAGACTGCTTGTGGGCACGTTTCTAAATTCTGCTGGTATTTCTCAGCCCTAAGTTCTACTGTGAGCATTAGTGGTATTTTTACCGTGACGTATTTATAAAGCTATCACACTAAGAACACTAGTGAAATCAATATTTACTATCATTGATTATCCTGAAACCCTAATGCAACACAAAAGCTTAAGCAGAACTATCTATTAAAATTCTTAAGAAACTCCCATTAAAAATCAATAACAGAATACGATTCCCTGAAGTCATTGTTAATGTTCCAGAGAGGTGCTTTTCTTAATGGTTTAGTAATCTCTACCAGGGATTGGGAATCTCTTTCTTTTTTTTTACAGGATCCATCACACAGAAACTAGCTTTTGACCACACTATATTTTCCTGTAGGGGATAAACATTTAGAAGTAAAATAATACTTTTTTCTATTACACAATCTTTGGTGACAGCCCCTGAATCAATTGAAAATATCAGTATAATCCTTCTTAAAAAGTTAAATCAAAAGTTTGGCAAAAGCTTTTATGAATTGTATGTCAGCAGAACATAAAAGGCACCCTGTAGTCATTTCCTTAAATGAGTAAGATGAGGTTAAAAAAAATGAAACAAATGAAGAAAAATGGTTTAAACATCTAATGAAGAATGACTAGCAGTAAAACTGTAGATGAAAGCAAGGTCAGCTATGTGTATTGTTAAAAAGGTTCAGATCTGTGATGAACTATGAAGGTAAACTGACTGCATATTACGATGGATAAAGCCTGCTATAGCTAGATTCACCGAAATACGAAGGTGTTAGAAAATACACTATTAAAACAAAAATCAGTTTTATGCTCCTGTGGTTTTGCACTGTGACGTTTCTTCTTTATAATATCTTGGAGAGGGAACTTCACTGGTTCATTCTGATTTAAACTTACCATTATAAGGATTTTCAGGCTAAGGTAGAGGTTTGAAAAGAAGACTTAGCAATCCTAATAAGGATTTCATTTGAGCTATAAAGATGTTAGTTAAAAACTACAAAAGAAAAATTAGCTGTTACCTTTAGGAACATTTTCATGTACAACTGACAGCTGCTCAGAACAATGCTTAAAGGCCAGCAACTAGCACTGGCTACACAAGAATAATTTTGAGCAAGAAGGATTTAAAAAGATACACTCTGCCATCAGTAACTACTACTTATTTCTATTGCTCATTACAAACTAATCTGTATTCAGCTTTTTGAATAGGTTGTGTTTGCATTTGGGAAGGCAAGTATGTGGATAGGAGGATGGAACTGAAGTCTCACTCACCTCAGTGCTGCACAGTTTCAAATCTGAATGAGAGCTTTAGTTCTTTTTGTACATTTACTATTTTGGTAACAAAGACTAGCATCACAGAGACTAGTGTTTTCTGTGACTTGTGTTTATCCTTTCTAATGTGAATTGGCTTGGAAACACATTAAAGAGGGTAGATAACAGATGTGCATATATTGGTTGCAAAGAAAGGGTTTTAGAGGAAAGAACAACTTGAGATCTTACAGTTTCCTCTTATGTAAAGGAAAAGTAACATGACTAGATATTGAGAGTAACTTAAGCCTTGATTGAAAATAAACACCTTCCACTTGAGTTTTCTTTATTACTCCAGCTTGAAAGATATGTGTTTTCACTGGAAGAACTTTCATGGATTTTCATAGACTTTTTTCCATCTATGTTTCTGTGCTAGCATGTATCTCTCTTAATCCCCTTCAGAGGTCTGTTCTAACTGCCTCTTTTTTGTCATTGTGCTACATTTTACACTTAGCAATTATCTCTGCCTATGTATGTTAACTTCTTTAAAAGATGATCACTTTTTAATGGTTTTAATGAATTTGACACACATATATATGCATACATATATATTTGTTTATGGTATGTTTTTATATCTGCATGTTAGGTCACTTTGTCTTAATGGACACAATATTGAAAGTCCATAAAGTCTGCTGCCTCGTGCATGCTGTATTGCTTTAGAAATTAATCAAATAATAACTAAAATCCATCAGATAAATGACTAAATATAGTGCAAATGCAGGATGACAAGTGATCAAAAGTTAGAACAAGTGAACATAACTTCTAAAGAAACCTGAAAAATTCTCTATTTGCAAATAGGTAGGAATAAGTTGATAGTATAATATATGCATAGCAGGGTAGCATCATCTATGTTAGGATTCCACTTTCAACAGAGATGGAAGTTACAGAACAGTGGGGAAGCTCTGCTCTACTAAAAAGAAAGAATAAATAGAGCTTTAATTTTCCTTTTTTTCCCTGCAGCAACAGTATTGATTCTTGTGATCTAATACAAAAATCAGCTTAAATTTGAGGAGCTGCCAGCTAGTGAATTATGATTGTTAATGTGCTGATATTTGAAGAAACATTTTTTCATTTTATTTTATTTTAT
>WBMW01006084.1:0-101595 GCA_013396635.1 Penelope pileata
GCCGCTCACTCTGAGCGGGATCACTCCGCTCCTCGCGCTCCCGCAGGGTCTTCTCAAATAGTCCCTCCCCGCCGCGCCTCTTCCCCGCCCCTCGCAACCCCCTCCCGCCTCGCGCCCGCCCTCAGCCCCCAGCGGGCCCTCCCCCCCCCCCGGCCCCCCCCGCCCGCCCCCNCTGCGCGACACAGCCTGGGAGGGGCTGCAGGGGGGGGTGCTCCCCCCACCTCGGGCTGTCAGAGCCTCGTATCCCTCCGCGCGGCGCCGCGTGACGCGGACCCTCCCCGGCTCGCTCCTCAGAGCGGTGGCGCCTGACGGCCCCCTGACACCGCCGGGAGCTTCGCGGAGCCCTTCTTCAGCCTCGCGAGTCCCCTCCTGGGCTCTGAGGCGATGCTGCCTCCCCTCAGGCCCCGCTGCCTCTGAGGAGGAGGGTGGGGGGGCTCCCAGCGCGGCCCCCGGGGGTTGGAGCCGGCCCTCAGGTGCGCTGCGGGGTCCCCGAGGTGGCACCGCCCTCCGTGGAGTTACTGAGGAACACAAGTGAGGGCCCGCGTGCACCCGCACCTTCTGGTTTTGAAAAAGGCGAGATGAAGGTAACGCTGCTGGAATTGTGTTCCTGAACTGCAGTGATTGGGTTTTGTCCTTCGAGATGGACACTGATTGCTATGGTGCTGCTGCTCCAGCTCCATCCCAGCGTGGCCCTGTGGCACTGTCACAGCTCTGGGAGACACACGCAGCACTGCAGGAGAATCTCTGCTTCAATTGTATTTTTATTTATTTTTTAATGAGTTTCTCATGCTGCGGGTTGCAAAGAAAAATTGAGCAAGGGACCCCTGAAGTCTCAAAACCAGAACAGAGATCAAACCAATTCCGAATACATTGCAGTTTAAAACCTCGTTCACTCACTCATGTTAGCGCTTGGAGCTGGGAGTTGCTCACATTATGTGAGGTTCCCAAAGCAGTCACAGTTCCCATGGGAGCTGATTGCAGCCATGGGCACCCCACAGCCCTGGGGGAGCTGGAGGGCTGAGGAAGCCCTGAGCAGAAGGTGAGGGATGGGGGTCATGGGGACATGGCCTGCCACCAGTCAGCCTGGGTACAATAAGCACATTCTGCATTTGCCCCTGTCCAGCTGCCCTCCCTCATCACCACTTTATGGATGCTAATTGTTATAGAGAGCTCCAATTTCTAAATTTTGTTCCCAGATTTTATAGATAATGAGCTCTGTTTAAAAAAAAAAAAAAAAAACAGCTGAGCTACAGACTTTCATCACGTTTCATAACTGAAGCAGGAACTCCTAAGTAATGTGCATAGTTATAGGATGTACTTTTTTATTACTTTTGTACTTTAAAGAAATCAATGATGAAGGAAGGCTACAACAGGTTTGTCTCTGAGGTGTTTCCATTAACAAGGATTACAAATGGACAAAAATCACTGCTGTGTGCAGGCACTTAGCAGTCTGGCACTGAACAGCTAATGTGGACCAAAGAAATCAGTGGCTGAGGGAATCAGGGCTCTTTCAAAGTATAACAAGAATTAAAGGTCTGCTCTATTTCTTCAATCCAGTGCTAATAAAACAATGCTTCGTGCCCACTCCTAGCTGGTCAAATCCTGCTAATTGCAACATCCTGTCCTTCCTGTCATTAAAAAGGCATCTTACTTTGTATATATGTTTTTGGCACACTTTTTTCTGCTAATGTCTTCCTCCTCGTTTGTACCTTCTTCATCCTGTTCTGTTTGAAGATCTGTTCTTTGTAACACCTTGCTTTGCTGATCACAAGGGTGAGCTCATTCGCAGCCTGATCAGCTCCGAAGAGTTAGTTGATAGTGTTCGCAATTTTGACACAAAACAGAGTAGGAAAGGTATTTTGCCATTTGTTTTCTCCACTTTGCAAATAGCTGAGCTTCCATAGCTAATTAAATTGACCTCTGCACGGTCAGCTGGGTGTATGAATGTTTTAACTGAGTCTTCTAACCTTGTTTTCTGCATTTAGTTTGGAATGTCTCAACAGAAACCGGCCTTATTTAAGGCATTTATCCCACAGTTTGAAGCCTATACAAAGGAAATACAAAGGGTCTCGGGTCTCTACATGTTTGCTGTGCTGGTACTGCTCTGATTAACTAACTCCTTTCTTGCTTCTTTATAAAAGGCAGAGCCACAGCACTCAACAGCTGAGAAGGATGTAATCCCTAGCAATCCTCTAACAGCACAAATGGAAAAGCTCCTAGTAAATGTTTCTGTTTTTTTTCCAGAGGTTCTCTCCTCCAGATGTTTGGTTTTCTGGCTCCTCCTGTGGATGACAGCTTGATGTTCCTTTTCAGTCTTTGACAACAGCGCTGAGAAGGGCTGTTATTTAAATGGAAAAGTGTTAGCTGTATTGTGCATGTTCCTACTCTTCCCACAGAATCAGCCAAACAAGTCTCACTGGAAAAGCAATATGTGTTTCTCTTAAGTGTTCTTCTTGGAGCTTTGCTCCACAACATCAGTTCAATTCACAGTTTAAATGCAGAAGTGCTCAGTTTGGCCACTTTACTCTTTTAAGTAAAAAACAAAAACAAAACAAAACAAAAAACCAAAAAAAACCCAATAGGCACTCATGTATATTCTACATGAGAGAGCACCCACTCGTGAACAGCAGAGCCTGTGACCTGGGAACAAATGAAGCCTCAAGCAGTAAGGAGTCTGCAGGCTGGACCTGCACGTCCTTGTGCTGACCAAAGCATGTGGCACGGCAGCGAATGCAGGGTTTGATGCACAGCTGTTTCCAGCCATATGCTGACTGGAGCAGTCTGAGTGCCAATGTTTTGCCTAACAGATAAATGCAAATCTTAGGAATGCTGCATCAGCAGTCATAGCGTGAGGATGTAGTGCAGCAAAGACAGAGCATCACAACACCTCCAAAAGGTTTGATTTGGTTTCTCAAAGAAAATTTCATGCATCTCAAGGCCCTCACTGACTGCCATGTTTGCTTCATGATCCAGTTTGAAATTGAACTCCTTGTTTTTCAAACCACACCCTCACTCCTTGGACTTTTTTCCAGCTTGTCTCCTGGAGACCATGGAGCCCTCCCCTTTCCTCTTCTCTCCTTCCAACAGGCTCCTCGCTGCTGGGTCAAGAACTGTCTCCTCTCATCTTCTCTCATCCAGAATTGACTCCTTGTATGTGTCCTGTAGTCATTCTCCATTTTAGTGCAAAATTCCATTCCAGAACTGTTCTTTTCCCTTGGAATTCAACTCTTCTTTCCCCATCTGTTGTTCTTATTATTGAATGCATAACTCTGGATCATACCAAGCATTTTGAGGCTCTGGATGTGTTTCTTCTGTGGTTTTCCTAAGCCCTTGTGCAAGTTCCTGGCAGAAGGCTGGTGAAAATTGTAAATGCAATGTTTTTGAAAAAGTAATTTGAAATACAAATATTCTGCAGCAGTCGTGTTTAGTAGGTGAGTGTTTAATGTTTAAATTCCCTTTATTCTCTGGTGGGGAAACGAGGTTGTACACACTTAGCATTGAAAGGAAATCCCCTTTTATGGTGGATTTAGCTACTGACGTGTTCTTGAGAAAGGTCACTTCATGAATTTATAGCTTGATACGTGAAGCCCCATCCTGTATTCGCTAGGCACGGAAAGCTCAGCTGGAGATATAAATTCTGATGGTGTTTAATGTCAAAATGAACAGAAGTGTCTAGAGGCAGTAGCAGTGCAGGCTGGAGGTCTTCAATTCCCCACTGAGCTAATGCCATGATGATGCATAATTTACTTGTAACTTGCAAGCAGTAGGCCTGCCTTTCCTCTCAGAAATGTTTTCACTTTAGAAACCACTTCTGTCTTTGTGTAAAGCATGGACATTTTTGCTCCCTGTGCATTCTTGTAGTCGTTTAGTTCTTCTCTAGACACTCGCATTCTCCAGGGTTTGCAGCACAGATGCTGAATTACTTTCAGGGCAATGTATTAGGCAGCTGAAATTGCAATTCTTTCAGTCTAGCCTTGTGAAAACAGAGGTCTACTGGTCAGTGACGCAAAGCAGAAGAAAGGGCATGGGAGTCAACATCCGTCTTCAAAATCATGACAGATGGGTCAGGGCTGCTTGCTATGTCAGCCTTCTTAGAAGCTGAATTCCTCTGGAGTGTTTTCTCTGGCAATGCATCCATCAAATGGATAGAGCGAACATGTTCCTTGAAAATACAACTAATGAAGAGAAAGGAGGTAGCTGATATAAATGAAGTGTGCCTTTATTGCTAATTTCACTAATTCGGGAGTGACAGAAACCTAACTATAAGCAGACAAAATAAAATCTTAGTCCAAATGGGCTGAGCGGTTAAATGCCATTCAGGAGAATAACTAGTAAGTGTGCATAAATGGGATATCAGAATAAAAGGCTGGAAATGATCTGAAGGTTCTTCTGGTTATTACCTCTGCCTTGCAGCAAGATTTAGTGAGCCAATGTTTTCTAATCACAGATTAATAGGGTGATTTGGGAAATACCGGATATATTGACTCTTAGGGCCTTTCAGCTATTTCCTTTGAAATAGATCCTTGACAAGGAAACCTCCGTGTTCATTTTCTTAACGTTATTCTATTTTCCAGGAAACAGAACAAAGCCAAGAAAAGCAGAAACCCCATTACGTTTTAGAGTATAGTAGTAAAACATGCAGATGGTAAACAGACTTTTAATTTTCTGCAGGGCCTTTACAATATATTTCCCCTTCTATTAATCCTGGAAAGAAACACTTGCTAAATTCATAAGCTCTGAATTCCCCCTCATCCCCAGAAGGAAACAATTCTTTTATGGCTACGCTTTCAGTATGTTTTCCTGTTTCCTTTTCCCCACCATAGCAAGTTTTAGGACCACTGGCCAAATTCAGCCACGTGATGGAGAGGCTCAAAGATTGGATTTCTGCGAGTTTCAGGAAAATAGGCAGCCAGAGAGTGGAGAGAGGCTTTTATTTAGACAGAATAGCTGAAGAGAGAGTTCAACCCTTACTGAGAAATGTGTGAAACAATGAACCCAAATCACAGAAAAATGAAATCTTTGACCAAGGTTTGCACTCTTTTGCATTAGTTTTATTATTCATGAAATACTTTTCTTCACTTGATGCCCAAATTCCTGCTTTTGTAGAAATCTGTGCCTTTGTCTGCATTAACTTTAAAGATAGATAGGCTCAAAAATCTCCAACCTTGTCCTGAAAACATCATTTTCTGAACTTTGCACTCTTCAAAAATGGATTCTTATTAGACCATGTAATGCTATTTTGTGTAACAGAACTCCCCATCACCTTTTTCTCTTTTTTGCCCCCCTCCCCCCCCTTTTTTTTTTTAAACCTCTCCTGTTACCTTGTAGGATTTCAGGAAGCTGAAGATAAAATCGCCGTAATTTTCATACTCTCAGCTTTCTCTGTCTTGAGTTGTTTGTGGAACAGGCTTTCATAGAAGCTCTCTGCATTTCATAGTTCTTAGTGACATACACAACCTCAATACAACAGACTGGCTTTTCTGGAACCTCAATCTTAACTAATATTTCCAAGGCACAAACACAGCACAAGTGTTTCCCAGAGAGGTTCAACAGCCGTAGACGTTTGCTGCCTTTCAGATTTTTGAGAAAATAACAGGCAAGACTGCCACCATAGAATAAATTGTAGGTAAGCACAGATTTACATGGTCAAAGTCCTCATAATGAAATATCTAAAGCACTTTTAAAAATATTCCTACTGGTGCTAGCAGAAGCAATATGTAAGCACTTTTGCTACCTGCCCCTAGAATCAATTTAGATGACGCCATGCTTAAGCCAGCTGTGCCCCTTTGTGCCAATGCTTTCAGTGTAACTGATACTGCTCGTATCAGGGATATTAAATAAAGGGGAAAAAACCTCTCCTGCAGAGGCAGTCTTAACAAATAACAGTGAGAATTTGCAATCCTATCTTTTTAGAGAATAGTTAATCTTTTTAGAAACATGTATCTTTTAGAAAGATCTTCCTGGATTTAAAAAGGTGTTTGGTAGTTCCTGCTTTTCTAAAGGCCTAAAAGGTACCTGCAACATAAAAAAAAAAAAAAAAAAGTTTTTTGGCAAAATATGCTGTTCCAAATACGTAGAGTATCTTTAGCAAATGCAAAAAGGAAAGGGGAAAACATATGAAGTGCTTGTTAAAACACTTATTTAGCATTTTGTGGTCATGATTTGCAGATGTTTGTTGTTCATTATGGAATAATGTGACCTAATGAAGCATTAATTTCAAAAAGAATGTGTGGAGGTCCAGATATGCAGTGGCTTTTTGTTGCCTCCCTCTTTCTGCACCATGAAATACTGCAGGAAGTAAAGGAATGATTTCTAATCCCAGTGTCAGAGTTCCCTCTCTTCCAGCCTGGCTATCCACAAATCATTTGCTCAGACTCAGCCAGAGCCTAGTGTGGACAGTGGATCAAGTAAGGCCACGATGTCAGAGCAAATCAGAAGTCTTTGTGTGTTTCTATCCATTTTCATTTTATGAGGACTGAAGCATAACTGCTAAGAATAATAAGCAGCTCTTCTTTTGTTTCTTTGGTTATGCTGAAAGAGGAGAGCTAAATAAATGAAAGAAACAAGTTTAGTACTGAGAAACAGCACTTCTGTGAGCCCTCCCAAAGATCCTTAAACCTCTACAGATTTCTCTTCTAGCTCAGAATGTCACTGAGACAGCACACACTGTTGCCTGATGCAAGACCTATGCACAGTTAATGGATATTGTCAAGTTTGTGTCTGCAAGCAGGAGCTTGCTTTGTTACATCTGGGCTGTGACTGATCACACTCAAAGCGAGACAAGAAATGGATGCATAAATGTCTGCTAAAATACAGGAAACTCCAAGTTGAGCTGTTTGATGAATGATACCAAAACACTATAAAGTATAGGCCATAGGATTAAAACACAGCCTGAATCCATCTTCATTTGTAATACAAGTTTAACATATTGGAATGGCCTGTCCCTTCCCAGTCCAACCACTCTTGTCAAAAACAATGCAGCTGCATTTCCTGGTGACACTAAGATTCTGGTGAGCTATTGGCATACTGTGGTTAGTCAGGGTTCCCTGATTCGTTTTAATTAGTGTGTTATCCCCTCTGCTGCTGGGTTACAAAGCAACAACCTAGCATTTATTATACTGCTTATCTCAGATATCACTTCCTCTCTATTCATCTCCATTCATAGGTACATAGGACATGTAGTATTATTTCCAGCTATATTTGATTTGCACTTAATCCAACCTTCCAGCTCCCATCTGATTTATGTAAATACAGCAGCAGGAAAAAGGAGCCTTTTGTCCTCTTGTGCCAGGAGGATATGCTGAGCATCAACATGGACATTTTCCTGAAGACCAAGCTGTTCTCTGGAAGTCTGCTCACAGATTTCATAATCCATCTGTTTTCTGTAGAATGCAGTTATTTAAAGCAACAAAGTTCACTTCAGAGTCTTTGTACAGTAGCTGCTGTTTACGTTGATATTTCTGATGAGGCTCAATATTGTCTGTTTTCCATTATATCTCAACACTGCCTTTAATTGCCTCTTTCCACCAGATTTACATATTATCCCTCCCGGCTGTTCACAAACAGACTTTCCTTTTACCTGGCAACCTTCCAGTCACTCCATACTACAGCAGAGGTACTAAAACAGCAGAGCAGTTGATGGGAATCAAAATAAAACTAAATTATATATTTATACTACATGGCCTATGAATAATTGAAAAAATAAATAACAGAGCATATGAGACTGTCATTGGAAGTTCCTTTTCTTAAGACCAGTAGTTTTTTCTAAGTAGTGCTAGGCAGGTACATAACAGGTTATAGAGGCTAAAGAAATCTGTCCGAATGTTATCAATTCCATAACTTGTCACTGCTCCATGGAAGGGTAAATTGGAATTAATGGTTCTCTCAAATACTAAATTAAAGTTGTTCTTGCAGGACTCACCTTCAAAATCCTGACACTTGAGAGACCTGAGGAAGCAAAGACACACCGACAGGATTGTGCAGATCATTAACACAGCAGGACTGACTCAACAAGTATGTCCACATGTGCCTACTTATAAAGATGTAAGGAGCTTTAATGGTTTTAATGCGACACTCAACAACACAAAAATGTGTGCATGTTTAAGGACATTTTTGAATTAAAGACACAACTTATTGCCTTCTAATGCACCCAAACCTCACTGCTCTGTCATTGCCACTGGCTGCTGGTGTCTACTGATACAAGGAAACCAGTGATGTCCTACCCCATGGTGTGCTGCTTTGCTTGTGCTGCTCATCTTACCTCACTTGGGCAGCAGTGAAGCCCTCAGGCTTCTGGCAGGTTGCCACTGTAAACCCTGCAGAGTGCACATTACCTTGAGAAGGGAAGATGACCTCAATGCTGTATTTCAAATGCCCATTAGTAAAGCAGGCAATAAAAAGTTTCTTTAGCTTATGTAAGTTGCAGAAAGGAAAAGAGCTTCAGAAATTTGAAGCTGCTAGAGCATTCAGGTGCTTCAGAATCCTCAGAAGGAGCTTCCTTTCCACCACCTTCAGCTGCAAGGAAGGCAGTCTGACCATACTGTCTTTGTCAGGCACTGAGCTGGACAAGCAGTTGAAATGCCGCTCAACAAAGAACCATTCAAAAGGGTCAAGAGCAGGGAGTTAGCCAATAACAAATAAACACCTGGAGATGGAAAATCCATCTCCATTTCTCCCACATGTATTGGGATCATTATGCCAGGAAATTATTAAATCACACAAATTTTGGTAATGAATGCGTTACTTGGATGGCACATGGAAGTACTGAGGGACACGGTTAAGGAAAATAAACTTTTCAGAGTCAGTAGTGGTGTAAGATCAGGTGGAGGAGCTGAACTACAATTTACACAGACTTCTGAAAACTTCTGATAGGGCAAGTTGCTTCCTTAACTGATACAAGTAAGCATTGAGAGGAAGTACATACATAACTGAGATTCTTCTGCTTTTTGTATCTGCTTCAGTTGAGCACCAAGGTTCCCCTTAATATTTTTGCTTGACTGGGACACTGCCACCTAATTAGGAGAGAGAGGAAGCAGCACTGCTGAAGCATTTTCTGTATCCAAAAGAGCATTTTTAATTCTCAAAACCAAGGCTACTCTTGCTGTGCCATAAATGTCAGTTTGTAGAGCACTTGAGTTGTTCCTTGACTTATTAAGGTTGATGCAGCGATAACAGGACCATGACAAGCTGGAAGTTTTCCCATCTGCACTTTGCTTACTGTTGCAGTTCAGTTTCAGTGCATTGGTTCTTGCTAAACACCTACCAACAAAAAGGAGCACATCACTGAACTGTTGCAACTGTGTCCTTAAGGAGAAAGCATCCTCCCCATAAGGTGATACAAAGAAAATATTAATAAGAAAATACTGTATCTGGCTGAGGGCCTGGGCTAGAGATGGGAGGTTGCAGCTGGCCAGTTGGCCATAGCAAAGCAGGCTACTGTATTGTGACTGACTGCCTGTGGTACCATTCTGAGCACAAGGGGTGAGGTGAGGACAATCCCAAAGGTGAGGATTGAGAATTAGTATTCACAAATGCTGCTGGCTACGATCTACACTACATTACTGCATGCTACTACAGGAACAAAAGTCAGAAACCTCAACAGCTGTAACACAACAATGTACAATGAAGCAGATGAAAAGACTCATAGGTCTCATCTGTGGTGTAGTTAGCAACTCAAGTATTTACAGGGCAGAAGGCTGCAGAACTTTGAATCTTTTCTTGTTTCAAAGTATCCATGAAGTTCTCACCTTTAAGAGTTCTTGTCTTTCCACAAGAGACAAATTACAAGTAACAAGTCCTTGGACACTCAGTCCAGGTCATCCTGCCTGCAATGCATTATTCCAGGAGGTAAAATAAAGAGCGATGCTGTCTCTTCCTCACAACGCTCTCTCCATAGACAGGTGGATGTCATCAGGTTTTAACCTTTGCTTTCTTACATGACTATTTTGTAACCTTAGTATTCGTACGGCACTGCTGGATTTCTTGGCTGCCTTTCTGCTTAGACATCACTTGAAGAGGGAAGGAGCATCCTGTCATCGTTGTCCAAAAGGATCAGTGGGCAGAAACACAGATTGGCCAACCCAGGCAGAAGGCAATGGTTAAAATAAGGTTGCAAAGACTGTCTTCGTATTAGTACGCAGTAACTTTGTACTGACATACTATGGTCCCTCCTGAAAGCCAAGAGCAGACTACATTACCAGCCTTCTCTGTTACCTCATGCAAGGGAACTCCTGAAGGAATTTTTCTTTACATGCACCCAAACATATTACCCAGTAATCCCCATATAGCAGATGAATATATTAGATGGAAACAAACACTAGTGTTACAGAGAAATTCTAAGAGAAATCTAGGGCTCAAATCCAAGGGCAAACAAGTCAGATTTTGGTACCTACATAATTTGCTTTGAACTCAGTGCAGTATTAGCTGGCCTTTGAGGGCTGTGAGACGCACTGAAGCCAGGCAAAGGTTTCTTCTAAGCAATAGAAAATTGAGCGGCTTTTTAGCATAGCGATAGGCAGGCAGAGCTCGTCCTTGGCAAATGACCGCTATCCATTAGCAGAAAGAATAGATTTACAATTAATACAGAGGAAAATGAAGGATCATCTAGAATTAAGATGCGAGGAGGACAGTTGTTTTCCCCCAAATATACAAAAATAGAGCTTAAAGGCCATTTTCTAGAAAGTTCTGTCTTGCCATCAGCAAAGTCACAATCCATCTCGACTTTTTATAGCTGAGGCAGGACTCCAAAGTCACTGTATTTAGAAAACCCTGCCTGGCATCCAGGGATCTTCCCAATTTGGCAGTCCATTTATTCTGGGGCACCTCCCTGTTTGTTTTCAAGTGAGCCTTACCAGCCCTTCAGTTCTGGACCCCAGTGCATTTGTTTTTCCCATTTTCCCATTTCAGGTATACCTTTATTTGGAAACAAACAAATAATCCAAACAACTACCAAAACAAAATGCAAATTGTAGGACTCCCTCCTTTAAAATCAAATCAAACAAAACCACTTTTCAAAAGCAGAGGAAAGAGAGAAAAAGAGAAGCACAGCACCTTCTCTTCCCATCATTACATACTTGCACAAGCATCTTTTTAAAATCTCTTTCCCTCTAAATTCCCAGAAAGGCAGGGACTGCATTGTAAGAAAGGAGGTCCTAAGAAAGGAGGTCCTTGAGAAAGCACAGAAGAGTTGAAATGCTGGACCAGCAATAAACAAATTAGTGTGAAATGCCTCTTCTAAGTCTCAGAAACTGATTCTCCATGCAAACAGAGCAAGCTAATAATATTCCTAGAAAAGATTCAGAATTCACTGCACTACTCCATTCTCTACCATTTTCCACTGTGCTCAACTTTGTTTAGTTTTCTGTATGCAACTAAAAGGCACATCAATGAAAGAGAGTTCCTATTTGTTGGAGAAAGCATAAGGGCAGCAAAACAGTCCTCTCAATTTTAAGCTGTCAGTCTCTCCAGCATAAAGACTCCTTTTTCAGAGAGTCTAAATCTCTGCTTCATGGTATCAGACAAAATTAATCTTTATTATGGAAAAAAAGATCAGAACCCAAGTTTCTCTCCTCATATACAGACAAGAACCTAGCTGAAGGTCAGGATATTCTGACGATTTCTGCCATCACAAGATTTGGGAACACAAAGAAATATTATATATCTATTGCTTTTATGTTTTCAAGATGATACAGTTATTTTTGTCTTATTCCTGCCATGCCTGCCTTCTTCATATATACATCCAGTTCATGACATTCTTGATAACACCAAGCACTATGGCAAGATTACCCTTCAATCAACATCTTGGATTATTTCCTGTTTGCAAGTTAAGGTTTTGGATATCTGCATTCCTCCTTGGGGATCTAAGAAAATCTACTCAAGAGGCAAGGAAAAATGTAATACCCTCTTTTTATGCTCAGAAAACGAAATGCACCAACTGCAAGCTAATTTCCATTTTGACACGAGATTTACAGAATATGCCCAGCAATTTAACAGATCTTATTATGGGAAGGAAACGCCTGAAGTTGTAATCAAAGAACTATGGGAAATAAATGCAAAAACTCTCCATTAACAATAAGCACCTTTATTGACCATCTTACCATTCAGAACTTGTTTCATTGGATCTCCTAAATTGCAGACCAGTTTAACATTTAAATAAAAGAAAAAGCAAGTGTTATCCCTGGGTGGTAGAGATCTAAAGTATCATACTAAAAAGAAACAAAGATCCAGACATAAATAATCACTACCTGTGATTTTGAAAATTAAGCTCCATATAATTCAGAGTTAACTTAATACATCTCCTCCTCCATATGATGTTATGTTTCTAAAAATGCCTATAAAGGTCTGTCTGTTCAGAAGGCAGAGTGGTAAGTATTTTCTGTTTTGCCATTTAGCAAATGACATCACTTCACAAAAGCTACTAGGCAGCAACATATTTCAGATAAATTTCACATATTATAAAACAAAACAACAACAAACACCATCACCACCAACTGTAAAACCTTTTTCAGGGAAAGGCCGGATTCATAAAGACAGCATTTGTATATAATGCAAATAAAGGCAGTAGTTTCTCTCACAGTTGTTGGATGGCACACTTGCTACTCCCCCAGGGGACACAATGCAGTGTCTCAGTGATTTCAGTAAGGCAGGAGTTCAGCACAGCAACAAGTCTTTGTAGTAAAGACTAACATTCAGGTATGCATCATTTGTTACAGTATTTAATTCAACACTTAAGCAATTGAAGTTGTAATACACTGAGGAAACTAGTAAACATATCTGGTTATTCCCACTTTTTTCCCCCTCCCTCTACTTTCTGTTTATAGTGTAGATTTCATTTTATTTATGTTAGGAACGGCATGCTAGTTCCCTGTACTTAACATCTCTCCAAAATTTCTTCGCAAGCTTTTTGAGAAGCAAGAGATATCCTTTTATAAGGAAGACTAAAAAGAATCTCTTGCTCTCTTATTCTGACCTTGGTATTAGGCTTCTAATCAAGCCAATAAGAATAGTATTAATTAGAGCTATTTTGCTGCAAGGACACCAATTTCTATGCCAACACAAATATTTAGGCAAAACAACTTATTTAGGTTACCAAGTTAGCACTTGAGTCTTCTGAAAGTCCTATACCCTACATAAGGTAAATTTTTCAACAGTATCCAAGAAGAAATAAAATTGCATTTCATCACAGAAAAGAGTAAGAAAAGTTAGAGAAAGTCCTTCATAACAAATATAAAGTGACATTTCCTGGAAAGGCAAAAATCACGTTTGAATTTCCATCTTCCTGCAGGAGAGAACGTTACTCTAACGAGAAAGAAGTTATCACTTAGAAAATACTGTTGTCTCTTCAGCTCAGTCAGCAGAAAACAGAAAACACCTTTATGAAAGCTGCGAAAGGGAATTCAGTTTGTAGCAGATATTCACCTACATCAATACACAATTTCCCACCCCACCCCCCAATGTGTGAAATAATCCTTTAAAACAAGGCTATTAAACAAAACAAATAATACATATAGAGGAAAGCCTAAGCAGCAAGAAAACAAAATAATAATAATAATAAATAGCCCAGGAAAGCCTGCACAGCAAGAAAACAAGACGTTACTGAGACAGTGAATGAGACTGTTAGGAGAGATGAGAAGTTCCACTCCACATAATTTCCACATCAGAGATCTTGGATTTCTAGTCTGCTTGGATTACAAGGTTCTCAAAGCAGTAATAGGGATTTTAAAAATTTCTTTTTATTCCCCTCCCTTGCCCATGTTTTTAAAGGCATCAAAGATATTCAGGATGCAGGAAGCATTTAGTAAGGCTGATACAACTAAACTGTTGATCAAAACAGTTGAGTTCATTCTGTGACATAATTTAGACTAAAAAAAAAGGAAGCGGTGACATCAGAAAGACAACATACTTTTAAATCAACTTAAATTGCTGGGAATTAAGCTCCAAGTTTACTACACCTAACAACTAGATCTTTCAGCTACATTTTTGCTCCACTAACCGTAACTTTGTGGAAAAAAGCTCAGCCTACATCCTAATTATTGGTCTGACTTTGGAAAAAAATTAATGTGAAATAGTTGCATACAAATGAAGGCAGATTTCAAATTATAATGAGTGTTATTAATTACTGTGCTTTTTTTCTTTTCCTTTTTTTTTCAATCCTCTGTTCTTAACAAATTTTATAACTCCTTTTCAAGTTGCAAATGTTTCTGTTAATCAGCGCTGGGACAAGATAAAGCACCATTCTTAACACCATTTTAATAAAAAGGGGAGAGTCAAATATGATATTAAAACAGGTACAATCATAATTGCAATATTCCTTCACTGAGGTACTTAAATTTTGAAAACTAATGATTGCTATAATTTACTAAATAAATCTTTAAACCTTCTCAAGACATTAAATCATATAATTCATGAATATTCTAACAGTTAAAGAAAATTAATTATGACATAAACCCACAAAGGTAGATGATACATTGACATCAGTTAGTTTTTTCAAGCTTCCAAATTAGCATAAAAGACACCTTAAAGTAAAAGCAAATAATGCTTCTCATGCTCAAAAGCTCATGCAGTTTTATGTCTCTGCAAGTGCTATCTTTTTTAGGAACTAAATCAATGATAGCAATAAGGCAAGGGGAAACAAGCTCACCTTCAATCTAATTCACAACTCTAGTAACCCTCGGAAGATATATTTGTATATATATTTCATAACACTCTGCCCTAGAAGTGTAGTTTTTTTAGTGATTTATTTTCCTTCATAATTGAGTACCCAGGAGACACGGTGAAACAAGGAGTGGTCGTTTTCATAGGTCTCTTTAACAAATCAGGTACACTTTATAGCAAGTCAGTGTAACAAATCCCTTTAGTAAGGAGAGAGCATGAATGTGATATTCGTGAAGGATAGAAGCTTGATAGTCCTAAACACCACAGTTTTCCTTTAATTCATAAGATAACCTGGCACCAGCTCAAATAAGCGACTCTCTCTTCTTAGCCTCTAATGTCAGCTGTGATAGTGAGTGCTGTACTACTGGCAGAGGTCCTCTCCAGAATGAAATTACTTATTAGTTTCCATGACAGACATCTAGTTCTCATTGTCATGTCTTCGGGTTGGAGTAGAATAGTAGTTATTCTACACTGGTATTTACAAATGAATAAAACAAATTGGAAGACCTAACTTCTATCTGGAAGACTCAAAAACTTTTTGAACTTCTCTTTATCTGCAGGAACTTTTCATACCTGCTAAGCCAACACAGACGTATTGGAATCATAGTTGAGCTTCTTAAAAACAGTCACATTGAGGAGAACACAGCATCTGCTCACTCCCTGATCACCCCTATTTGAAATAAACGCTAAATTAAGGAATGACCTCCTATGATCTGTTTGCACAGTATCAGACCAACTCTCCATTTCCAAAATGGAAAATAGCCACATACATACAAAAGCTGAGAAAGGGCAGAAAATAAAAGAGCAGACAGTGACACTCTCTGCAAAAGAATCTTATAGAGTACATATGCATAAATTGTGATCGTTACCCAAACTTTTTGGGTACCTGTCAATCAACATTTCTTGCAAACCATGGTGTGCCCTCATAGATCTTTACTGAGCATTCAGTGACCCAGTCATAAACACCACTGTTCATTGGCAAAGTCATCTTAGGAAAGGGAGCAAGCACAGAATTTTATCATTCCTGCGTAACATCCCTGACAGTTAACATTTTACAACTTCCACAGAACAGTTACTCCTTAAGCCCCAGAAATACCAGAGGACAGTAACTTCAGAATTATTTTTACAGCTGGAAATCGGCATTTTTTCAGAATTTAAAATAGCTGTAGGTAAACAGAATTTGCAACATTTGCTCTGAACAAAGAAGCACATTCTGTTCCCCTTGCCCCTCCCCAAAACAGGGGCAAAATGTAGTTACTTTTCTCATCACAGCTTTCAGGCCAAGGACAGTGAAGCTTTGTAGACTCCAAATTCCTCCACGCACGCGGCACACAGTAATACAAAAGAATTAGCAGAGTGTTGAGAGATTTTACTCAACATGCACTTTTCCCATGTACATTAGAAAGAAACTTAAGGTATTATGCTGCACATAAGATTATGCAATTTTAATAGCAACAAAATTTAATAACATACCAGAAGAAAAGAAATATATATTGTCCAAAATATTTTTAAGAGATCTGTTGAGAAAAAAACATTCTGAGAAGAACTAATGCTGGACAAAAATTTCTATAACATCTTTAAAGTTGTCGGATTTTTTTATCAGTGCTTTTAATATTGACATCCAGTATCTCTACTTTTTTGGTTAGCCGATCCAGCATATCATCTTGCTCCTCTATTTCTGTCTGCAGACCAAGAGCTAGGTTTTTCAGACGACTCAACCCAGAAGACATCTCATCTGTCAATGGAGAGATTGACCATAAGGACTCAGAGCAGTAGAAAGAACATATACTACCAGGATTCCCTCTTCTCCAAAACCTTGAGTTAGAAAATATTAGTTACAAATGCTCAAGTCCAACTATTCTCTAATAATGGAAGCAGCAAAATTTTAATGCTGCTACTGCATTACTACCAGAAAGTAATCATTTCCTTCTTTTTTCCATTACAAGTGTTTTTTGCTTAAAATAAATTTTTATCTTTATAAAATGAAGCATCCTGTAATATAGTTTTCACTTTTTAAAACTTGGAAGATTGGACTGTATCTTTTCTCAGGTCAGTATTAACAATGAGCTAATTATTATTTTTTCCCCCCCAACTGATCTTCATGCAGATATTGTCAATACATGGAAGATCTAAGCACTTTATTATTTAATATAAATGAAAAAAATTAAATTTCCAGAATTTCTAATTTGGCTACTGGGAAGCTATTTTGTTGCATGATTGATTGGTATGGATGCTTCTGAAGCTGATAAGTTTTGCATGGCTTGGGAATATAGAACAAATGTGCTTCCACTAACTCTTATGCTTGATTATTTCTCTTTGATCTTTTCCTTTTGGATTTCCTTCCAATCTCTTCTTTCTAGGTCAGCTAAATAGTGACACATGTAAGCAAAGAGGCACTTTGTATATACACTACAGTACAAAAGAGGAAGTCAGCTGAATATTTTTGGAAAGAACAAAAGAAATGCAGCAAATTCACAAATGAAATATTTAGTGCCTTTTGATTGTTCTATTTTCTGCAGAACATATTGATTTCAAAAGCTGCACACAGTTGTAAGTTCTCCAGGCCCAAACTGATGTACAATTTAATACATGCACGATACAGCTGCCAGTCAGATAACTTCAATGTATCTTTCAATACAACTGGTAAGCTTTATGTAATGAAGTAGTAAGTACTATACTGCTCTAATCTGGATGTCAATTATTTTTCTTCTTAAGATTACTAGTACCTGCTTAGTAAGTTTTTTTTTTTCCTCCAGAATTGAAGGATTAGCTTGCTTGTCCCAATGATATTCCAGTCACAGATCGATTCAAGGAAATATTTTCATATCCTAAGTGTTATGGGATACATCAGCAGCATTTCCTCACTCAAAGAGCAGAGATTTGCTAGCATATTCACATTTAGTGAGACTGCTTTTCTTATGGTCAATATATGATCTAAGTGAACACATGCTTTTGGTGTAGATAGTTCTGAAAAAACAATCTACAAGCAAATGATTTTATTATCAAAGCTCACATGTGAGGTGTACAAAAAAGTGTTTGTTGTGAATACATTACTTAGTACAATTTTCAATTTTTGGTTCTCAAGCCAGAAAAAATTTCTATCTCAAACAGCTTCAGTTTCCTCACTTACCCAAGTTGTTATCGATTTTCTGGTGGTAAGCTCGCAGATGCTGATTCTTTGGATAGGCATCCTGTTGCACTGAAGAAATCGAATCTATGTTGCTGAAATCACTGTCTGCTAAGAGTATAAAATACAGAAAATTATGTAATAAAAAAAGCTAGAAAGAAGAGTCAAGTTTTGGAAGGGCTACTAAAACTTAGTTTGACTACAGATAATTATATGACCTGCTAGCAAGGGTACCAAAAGCAGTCTAACATCACTATCTATCAGACATGCTAAAGATGAACAGTTATAAAGCTATAATTCCTCTCTTCTGGGTTGCCTTTTGTAGATCTACTGTGTAGTTGAGGAAAAAAAAAAAACACCCAACAAATTCCACCACCAGCAGAAACAAGCTTACTGCCTTCTACCAGCATTTAGCATTCCTTCAGGTAAAGCCACTAGAGAGTCATTTCTGCCCTCTGTTGGACAGACTTTCAATGTAACATGGAGTGCCATGGAGACTGATGTTACCAAAAAGCATTTCTTTTCTTACAGAGTACAATGGTAAATGTACCCTGCTGCTTTCTCACTCTCACTGAACTAAATAATTGAACCTCACTTTAAAGAAGAGATACTTTGTACATAAAAGTCACTCACCTAAGTTTACTGAGAATGGGGAACAAGACCAAACCCCGCATGCTTCTCTGTGTGAATGAAGGACTAAGCCATGGTTAAAAAGAAGAACCTCTGAATGTACAAGTTAACATTTTCTGGCTGTACTTTATGTGGATTCTTGGCCAAAGTCTCCTCTGTGCAAAACTAAGCACTGGATGTTTTTATAGCCATTAGAGGATATAGCGTAAATCCCCTGCAGGAAAGGCTAAATCAAGGCCATGTCCAATTAAAAACATTCACGTCTTCAGTATAGATATAAGGAGTTTTAAGGCCAAACGATTCCCTAGAATTGAAAGCCATGAATGCTGGGATACCAATCTCCAGAAGTTAGGTAGCAATGCAAGTGAGCAGCTGGTCTCTGCCTTCACCACTGTGCAAGTTCTCTTCACTTTGACAGGAGACACTCAGTATAAAATACAGACAACAAACCTGAATTATCTAGGCGCCTTAGATTCGGATGACTTTCCTGGTATTTTGACTCCTGTTCTTTACTCGATATCATTGCTTCTTTTAATCTGGTAATAGAGATAATAAAACTGAAACATCCTTACAGACCAAAGGCTTCATTATGAATCTGTTAAACAAGAACAGGCATTGCAATTACCCAAGAAAAGAGAATTTGTTATCATGTCTTCAGTGAAAACAGAATTGGTCACTTTAGTGCTGAAAATAGCGCAAGCTTTGGTATTAAGAACAAAACCTATCTTCAGTCATGGAGGCAACCTATGCTTTTCCTCTAATGGAAACTGAAGAGAGGAAGGAGGAAAATCAATCCATGGAGCGTTACCGGGCTTCACACAAATTTTTCATTTGAAGAGAAACAAGTACTGTAAGACACAGTACTTTCACAGCAATTCATTTTTGTTTGCAACATTTATTAAGAAATAGAGAAACATGCATAATATTTAACCAGAAACATGCCAGTGCTACAAATCATGATTTCCTGATACAACTGAATTAAGCATGAGAATTCAAAGGACTCTAAAAAATAACCTGTGAATTAATCCCCTACAAATCTGAAGTTATTCTTATCATTACAAATACAAAGAAAATTAAAAAGCAGGTCACCTGCCTGAACCCAAGAAAACAGCATCATACCAAAGGGAAATGTTTATTTTACTTACCTACTGTTAGCATAATATTCAGGAGCTCCATTCTGTTCTGGCTTGCTCTCTGGAGGTTTGGCTTTGAAGTAGTTCACCAGGCCACCAAAAACACTCTTAATGCTATTTATGTGCCTTTGACTTGTCTTCAGGTCCTGGTCCATTTTGTCCACCATCTGTTCTGTGCGCTTCAGTGCCTCCCCCTGACGTACAAGCTCCTGACAGATATGGGCAGAGAAAAGGAAGCTAGTAACGCCAAGATGAACTGAAACATCAAATGTTTTCAGCACTCTCAAGAAAAAGTAATTCATTCATCTGTGCAGAGTACTTCCAAAGGCACACAGTCCTTTCACTCAGTCCTGCTGCTCAGGGGCATTTAAACCCAGAGCTGCAAGGCAGCTGCAGCATTGGGCAGCTACAAAGTCTCCATCAGCACAGAGCTGCCCGACCTTACCGCAAAGGGGATCCAGCAACTTTCTGTATTGGCCTTCCATCAGGTTACATCACTTCCTGAAGCTAGCATTGCACCCAATGGGCAACGCAGTGGAAATGCGAAGGGGTACAGCAGGGAAATGAGAAGTGTTTCCAGCTGTGAAGGACACCTCCATTAACATAGGATGCTATCTTCACATTACAGGGCTGTTCCAGATAACTTATGAACAGACTAACTAAAGGAAATATCACAATTAGAATTTTCCATACTGCAGGATTAGTCTTTATCTAACACAAACAGCGCAGGAGTTACAAGTTCTGATACAGGCAGCTGTGTTATTTCATATCTCAGTGGCACCAACACTGCCAAAGCAACCCAAAGACCAGCTCCAGCAGAGGAGCTGCTGGCAGCCAGCACCAGCACAAAACCAACAACTGGTGCCCGTGAGCAGAACCGGAGCTCTGCCATTAACCCCATGTTGGGGCTCAGTTCTCGGTTCTTCATTCGGCCGCTGCCACCCCATGCCCTGAGCACTCAGACAAACAGCCCATGGGCAGGGCCTGCACTGCAGCATCTGGGTACAAGCTGCACGCCACAGTGAGCCCATAGGAATGACGGAAATGATTAACAGAGATGGACCAAGCGCGTGACCAACAACCCAGCGGGCAGACACCTCCTTCACCCAGCGAGCAGCTCAAGGCTTTGTACGTGGATCGGTGCAAGCACTGTTAACGGCACTCAGTATGAAACCCTGCACAGCCGAGCTCCAGCCTCGGTACAAGGAGAAACCAAACAAGGTTCTGTGCTTTAGAAACGACCCACTCCTCAGTCCTGTCCCTGAGGCGCTGTCCCTGAGGGCAGCCCCGATGGCAGCGGCGGGGCGGCCCGGCCCGACCCCCAACGGCCGCCCGGGGCCCGGGGCCGCCTCCCCGAAGCCACACGGAGGATGACCCTCCCGCCGCAGGGCCGCTGCCCCCCGCGGCCCGCACGCACCTCCGAGGCGGCCACGCCGACGCGCTCGGACTCGTAGAGCAGCGACAGGGAGCGGGCGGTGCTGTCAGCGGTGGCGGCGGAGCGGCGCAGCACCTCCTGGCGCAGGTACCGCTGCCGTGCCGCGCTGCTCCCCTCCTCCTCCTCAACCTCCTTCTCGTCCTCATCCTCGGCGAAGGGGTTGTAGCTCTTCGGGAGGGCCGACATGGTGCCGCCCGACGACCCTGCGCACCCGGACTAACTGCGGCCCGCTCAGCTCCTTCCGNGAGCACCGCGCGCGGATTTTACTTCAACACGGTGCTGTCGCTGGCGCGGTCGTTGGCGGTGCAGAACCCCGCGCCGCTCGAGAAGGTGGGAGCGTCCCGTGCTGCGGGGGCGCGGGGCCGTGCGGGGGGCGTCACGCGTGGAGGCGGGACCCGCGTGGGGCGGTGGCACCGCGGGGGAGAGGCCTCGGGCTGTGCCCGTAGAGAGGCTCCGCGCGGCCCCGCGGGGTTCTGTTCCGCTCCGGGGTGCACAGCGAGTCCTAATTGGAGCGCGTTGCTAATTGGGGCCGGTGCCTGGCTGTCTCTGTGTGGTGAAATCATAGCGGTGAGAGTGGCTGGAGGGGGGAAGAACCGCCAGGCCGGGACGCATCGGCTGAATTAGAGCCGCGCGGGCGGATCTCGGCCCGGGGGGGCCGCGGTCGGTGCCGCCGTGCGGTGCCGGTGCTGCGGGGACACCGCTGCGTCCCTGGGCTTGGCTTTGTGCTCCTGCTGGAAGGCTGCTAGCCGGTTACCCCGTGCTCGTGTTTCCCTTCAGCGTGGGATATTGCGATAGGACTTAAATGGTATCGGGGAACGAGCTGTGAAATTGTGATACTTTGAGAAATTCTTTCAGGATACAAAAAGAAACTTGTTAGGTGTTGTAGAAAGCTTAAATCGACCCTTGTCAAGCACCTGCTGGTAGATACCTGCCCTCCGGTTCTTTTTCCTGGCCCTTAGGTGCTGTCATTAAGATGCTGATGATTAAATAAGGGCAGCGTACCGTTCCCTCCCAGCACCCACAGCCCATCAGCTTGGTTCTCTGCTGTGAGCGTGTCTGCAACGCGCTGCTGCTGGGTGCCATGGGGCAGGGCCGGGGTGGCTGGAGCTGCTCAGTGAGCAGAAAGCTGGGAGCTGTTGGCATCGATTTCCTCAAGTCTGCTGTTTGTTTTTTATTTATTTTTTTTTCTGTTGTTGTTGTTGGCTTTTTTAGTGGATTTTTTTTTTTATTAATGCAGTTTTGATACTGTTTGTGTTTTGCATTGTTCTGATATTTTTGGTCTTGTTTCCCCCATTCTTTCCCTTCGCTGTTTTTCAGGTACAAAAACTGCTCTGTATGTGTCCAGTGGATTTCCATGGGATTTTCCAGCTAGATGAGCGTCGCAGAGATGCTGTGATAGCTCTGGGAATCTTTCTAATTGAATCTGACCTTCAGGTATTTCCCCCTTAGGCTGCTTCTGCTGAACTTGAAAGATGTTGGGCTAATTCAGATGCAGTTGTTCAATGAATTAATATTTGGCATTTAGTATTCATTTGAATTACTGTGGTGTCAGGAGCATTGAATTTGTGAATGCCTTACACATATGGTACAAAACTGATGTCCTTGCTCTGAGGAGTTGGCTGGATAAAAGATCAGAGAGAGCAGATGGATGCAGGCAGGAGAGCCCAAGGAAACGAGGACAGAACTGACGTGTGTGATAGCAGAGGGGCACTGCCACGGCCCAACTGCTGTCATGGTTTCTGGTTGTCACAGATCAAGGAGAGATGGGAAAGGTTCAGTCATTTTATAGAGGTTTATGGATGGTGGTAGACGAGACAGAGGCACTTGTTTGCAAATTTTAAAAGGTAGCTGATGAATTGACTCCGTGGCATTGAGTTGGAGGTAGTAAAGGAGGGCAGTGGATTCTAAGAGGAAGCAGGAGTTGTAGTGTTGGGTTTATTAACAGTGCTGCTAATGCCTGAGCGTAATTAGTAGAAAAAGACATCCAGTTTGTATTGCATATGAACATCCCTGTTGTGTCTGTTTATGACAAGCTGGTTCTCTTCTCTTCAAACTCTGCACGTGGTATTGTTTATTGTAGGAGAAAGGAAGGATACACTGGGTGCAAAGACATTAGACCTCACTTCAAATTTTTTAATGTTGCTAGGGTTTGAATCAGGCCTGAATTTCGTTCTGTCCAGTGCCTGCCTACAATGGTGCAGCTTGTGTCTGTAGTGCTGCTAAGAACTTTGTTCTTTTAGCTTTTTTTTTGGTAGCATGAAACTTAAGGCAATTGTATTCATGCCTCTTAGCATTTTTGTGGTGTTTTCAAAGCCAGCAGTTTAAATTAATCCAGATCTGTGAGGAAGGAAAATGTTATCCGTTGATTTGCAGATTTACCTGAGTTGTTATGCAGATATGCTCGGTGGTTTGCATAAGTCCGTGGGCTGGATCTCAAATGGTATTTGGAGATTGGCACTTCTAAATATCTAGCTGCCTTAAAATCTTGTGACTTGACTGTAAATCAGTAGATGATTTGAAGAGAAAAGATCCAGAACCTTAATTAACCCCAGCTTCTATGGAGAATGGGCTGTTACCTAGAATGAAATGCTTGGGTTTGTGGCACTGAATTCATTTGTTTACTTTCCTTTGCCTGTGTTGAAATCAGTTTTGCAATATTCAAGAAGTCTGTGGAGTACTCATTAGAAGTGTGTTCTGCATGTGATTAATGTAGTGTTTCCGTTCCTTTAAAATATCTTGATATTTTGATATCTTGATGAAATTGTGCAGCATTCTGTCTCCATTTTAAATAGAATATTTTGCTCTCTAGCACAAAGATACCGTGGTTCCTTACCTCCTCCGACTTCTGAAGGGACTTCCCAAAGTCCAGTGGATAGAAGAAAGCAATGCACGGAAGGGCAGAGGTGATGTTTGTTGCTGTGTTGTGGTGTTTTATTTTTTAACTATCGTTCTCATGGAATGGCAGCCAAGAAGTAGAAATAACAAAGTCTCTTCAGGATGTGGTTTAAAGGGAGGTGAGAGGTCCTGTTAGGTCCTCAGCTGACATCCTTTAATATTGATTGCTCTTTAGAAATGGAGAGGAAGCTGAATACCACCCAGTTTTCTTGCTTGGCTGCTTTGTGGTAAATTGCACTTTCCAAATCATTAAAGGGTCAACGTTTCATAGTACTAAATTGGAGAAGATTACATAGCAGTTAGAGCAGGAGAGTGGAACCTGAATTTTTGATGCTCTGCTTTTGTTAGATACTTAGTTGCTATTTGAAGTTAATTTCTTACTCCCTTAATACCTCTTAAAATGAATATAAAAATACTTCTGTTTCACAAGGGATATTTAAAAAATTGATTAATTTTTTATATGTATTTGGAAACCTGGAAAGAGTTTTGATTCGTAAAAACCTTCTTTTAATATTTCATGCTGATGGTTAGAATGTGCATTTATATTTTGTTTATAGTACAGTCCATCTCAGAACTGTGTGACATGAGAATCACTTGTGTCATCTTAATTATTAATTGCTCCTTCTATGTTCTCTCCAATAATGCTGAAGTGTTTTATATATTTATTACCTTGCAGGCTTACTTCCAGTTGCAGAAAACTTCAGCTTCTGCTTGGTTACATTGTTATCTGACGTTGCTTACAGGGATGCCTCTCTCAGAGAGCAGGTAGAGTTTGTTTTCAGTTTGTGCTGATGTGTGTACTGCTGCTTTACTTTCCTTGAGTTAATTAACAGTCAGGTACACAGAAGAGATTCGTAATTCTGTTTTTATTTCTGGATGCCAAAGAATGTCAATCTCTGAGTTTTAGAATTCAAGTTTTGGTACTAAAATTAGTATTGCTGTAATTTTATTTTATTTTTTACCCAGCATACCAGTTAGCTGAAGGCTTTACAAATGAAGCTCTCTAAACTGAATGAGAGCAATGTAGTTTTAGTCACACAGCATTACAAAATCTTGTTTCCAGAGATGCTTACATTTCTAAGTTCATAAGCAAGTTTCATATGTGCTGTAGTGATGTCATATAAGATGATATAATCTCTTTACCAATATGTGTTTTTGTATGTCTGTCTCAATTGCTTTAGATTTTGGATACAATTCTACAGGTGATGCAGTTTCTGCTGGGCATGTGCCAGACTCCCCAAATGCACGATAAAGGTACAGTAGAAGTAACTCTTCATATTGTTACTGTGCCTGAACTCCTGTGCTCTGAAGTCCTCTTATGTTTTCTAATTACCAGGATTGCTCCTGAGAAATGAGCAGCTTCTTTCTGTCGAGTTCTCTTAGCACACACTAGCTGTTGCTGTCCATTAAATATGGAAGCTAGAGAAGTGTATTAATTTAACATCTCTTTCATGACTTTTCCTTTGCTTGCACAAATAAATCTTTGTAAAGCACATTGAGCTGAAACAACGTAGTGAACTGGTAGAAAAACAGTGGAGAGGTAGTTTTAAGTTACTGTTAATGTATGTATATATATTTTTTCCAGAATATTTATGCAAGTATGCAGTGCCCTGCCTAATAGGAATTTCTCGAGCCTTTGGTCGCTACAGCAATTCAGAGGAGGCTCTCCTTTCAAAGCTTTTTCCAAAAATTCCCCCACATTCGCTGAGAGTTCCAGAAGAGCTTGAAGGAATTCGCCGGCGATCCTTTAATGATTTCAGGTCCATTCTTCCCAGTTCTCTCCTCACTGTTTGCCAAGAAGGAACACTAAAGAGAAAGGCTAGCAGCGTGTCTAGCATCTCACAGGTCTGTATGACTTGCTGTCTGTTGGAAATGGTGTTATGATGATGTCCATGGTCTTGATGGAATTAAGATAGCCTTACACTTGGATATGTAGATTGACTCTTAACGCATTATTTGACTACATTCAGTGATCTTTATTTTGCTTCTGTGACTGAGCTTCAAAATGACTTTGTAGCTTCTGAGCTTCAAAATTCTTAGTGACAATTGAACTAATGACTGTACTAATCAATGTTCATATGGCAAATTCTGTTCTTCGTGCTGTATGGCGTTATGTTTCATGTTATCCTCATGGGAAAAAAGAAAAAAAGTTATGCGTATTGGAGAGTGTAGGAAGCCAGCACTTGGTGTCCGGAGTTCTCAGACGTGCTGATCCTACACGAGCTCTTGCTGGGGGTGTTCATTGTTGGGGGAAAAATGGGTTCAGAGACTTATTTTGAAACCATGAATTGTTATTAGCATAGTTAGTGCAATGCAGGAGTCATCATTCTGATCTGTTCTTTTTAATCAAAACTGCTGAATTAGCCTTTCTTAACTTCCCATTTTTCATTGTAGTTGAGCTGTTAGGCCTGGCTATATGTAGTTCCTGTTGGTTTCACTTGAAGCTATATTTCGTTTAAGAAGTGTGGATTTTGTGTGGCATTTCAGGTTAGTCCTGAACGTGGAATTCCCCCACCCAGCTCTCCTGGAGGATCTGCAATTCAATATTTTGAAGGTAAATTATTTTGCCAATGAACAGTGTGTGATTTTATTTTTTTCTTTCTCTTTACAAAAAACTGAGAACCAAAATCTTTTTTATTTTCTTCTCTGGCCTCCAGGATTCTTATAGCAATTCTCAGGCACATGCTTGTCAGGTTTCTGAAAAACCACTGAGTATGAAAATAGTCATTATTAATGCTACTGATTTCCAGGCTTGGTTGTTTCTGGCAGACCTCTGAGAGACATGATTTCCTGATGCTAGGCAGTGCCTAGTACTGAAAAGATTAATTCAGCTGTGCCAAAAATGTTTTCGGAGATTAGGCTGAGTAACTTGCAGAAACAAGTGTTAATACTGTACTTCACTGAAGAAGTAAATTGTAGACTACTGTCTGGAATTGTGAGACCTTTGTGGCAAGCTGTGCAAGTCTAAAACAACAGCTCCATCTGAAGCAAGCTTGTTAGGGGTTGCTGTTTAAGAGCTAGCAATTTGCTGAAGTGAAAAATGATAATAAAAGAGAACTGAAATTAACTCTTACACACTGGGTTTTGCTGTAATTCTAGCTTTCAGTTTTTATGTTGTGACACATCAGAACAGGGCTTACAAATAAACTGAGACTTGGACAAATCCACTGGCAAACTAGTTCTGTGTCCAAGTGTTTTGGTGTCTCTGGTTTTGTCTGACCCTTTGAGGTTTTTAAGTTCGTGTATTCTCTGTTTCTAGGCTATTTTCCTCTCTGGAACTCTGGCTTAAATTGATTTCTTCTACATTACATTTCTCTTTCCTTCATGTTACTATTTGTAGAGGTATCTGTCTTCCTTCGTTGTATCATTGCGATGCAGGATAATTCAAATATCATTCTATAAGTAGCCAAGTGAAAGAACAAACAAACAGACCTGTTTATCCTCTGTTTACCCTGTTGAACCAACCTATGGACTTCTTCAGCTTCAGGTTCTTCATGTTTTGAATTTTATTTATTAAAAAGGCGCTGTAGGTTAGAGTGAGACAGTGGTAGAACACAAAACATCTTAAAACATGGAGGCAACTCTTACATTTTTTCCAGTGATATGTTTTGTGATAGTCATATTTTCTGAAGATAATGATTAATGGCTTTGGTTTGATTTGTTTTATTTTTTCTGACCAAGACTGAATTTTTAGGGAAAATAAAGACTGAAAACATTTTTGTTGTTGTTGTTAATAAACAGTGCTACTTGAAAGCCTATTAATCATAAGAATGCTGCTTTAGCACAGACAACTGAGTCCTTTAAAAATACAAAGATGTAATTTCAAAAGTGCAAACAGTGCCAAAAGCAATATGGTTTGCAAGCTATTTGCTTAATGGAGTACTTGAATCTGAAAGATTATTTCATTTCAAGTTGCAGTAATGAATTGGCTCCTCTTCTAAGGTGGAAGCTATTTCACGTGTTCATTTGAACTAATATGGGGAAAAACCTTGCAAGATAGCTTTGACTCATCCAGTTCTTTGTACCACTGTTCAGCCCTGATATGGCATTTTCAAAAAGTTTTCGGGTAAATGGACATCAGTAATAGGGTAAGAATTCTTGTGAGCAGCGTTTGTGTCATGAATGTAAGAAACTGAAGTAAATTCATCTGATGGATTGTGGCTTTCTAATGGACAAATGTGTTTTTCATTGTAGTTTTATGCCTTGACTTACCAATACAAGAGCTGAATTGAGCCTCCTGATAGCTTGTCAGCTAAAGACTGTACTGATATCAGAAAGAAATCTTTAACAGTGGTTAAGCATTGCCATTAAACAAAATTTATATATCATTCTTCTACCTAAAATTTTAGTTCTGTTTTTTTTTTTCTTCTGATCAGGTTCTTATCTTCCTGATGGCAGTGCAGTGGATCCTGATTATTACTTCACTACAATCAGCTCCAGCTTTTCAGTTTCTCCTCTCTTTAACGGCATTAGCAATAAAGAGTTTAACATCCCACTGGAGATGCTCCGCCAGCTCTTGAACATGGTATGTGATGGGTTGCTATGCAGGCTGCAGTGGTTCTAGATATCCTTGTGAGAGAAGGATGCAGTTTATTTAAACTTTTTAGAATTGCACAGAAAAAGGCAATGTTTATCTTCCAAGCTTTGAGTAATGTTATTTTCGTGGCATTTAATGTCATTCTTCAATAGTATTCCTAAAAAACTCTCATATGAAACATGAATTTGGAAAATCAAGGAAGTTTGTCAGGTTTTCTGTTTGTTTCACAGGCCATTTGCTCTGAGGTAACTTTTATACTGGCAATTGCTGAAGTAGAAGATCGGTTTTTGCTGTAAGAATGAGGCCCTTTTCTGGAAGAATATAGTTGAGAATTTATGTGAAGTGCAGAGGCTACTGGCTCCAGCTGCTTCATGCACCAGCTGTTTTGCAATACCACACAGAAGCTGAAATGTGTTAAATCTTGTTGCAGCTAGACATTCTTGAATTGCAGTAGTGATGGATGTTGTCTCTGCCTGTACAGAATTGTATCATCTTCTATCTACAGTCATGAATATGAGATGTCTTTCTTTTTTTTTCCTCCTTCTACAGGTAAAACAGATCGTTGAGGATTCTCTGCTCAAGACCTTGGATGCAGTTGTAGCTGAAGTTGCAGAGGTATGTTTTTAAAATGCCCTCCTAATGACTTGAATACTTGGAAATCAGCCTTTTCAAAAGGATTCTAGTTTCCTGTTTCATCTGTTCTTTCAGATTTTTTAAATCTACCCTTGAACTGTGTAAGAACGGACGGAATTTATTTTTCAGTAACATAGAAGAAAATAGTTGCTCTCTTAAAAATGAATGATTCAGCTACTTGAGCTCTGTTACCTTACTAAATTACAGCACTGGTTGCCCAGACTGGTTTGCTGTATCGTCTTTTTTCATGTAAATAAAATATGTGGATTTTTTTGTTCATATTTTTCCCTCCCTCCCCTTTTTCTGACTTGGAAATCACTGCTGCTCTTGTAGGTGTCATTTCAACAGGTGTAATAGCGTTACGCTTCTTTGACCTTTTCTGTTAGAGGTGCCATACTTGTTTCTGTAGGTCTATGAGTAATTGTTCTTCCCTTCCCTGGTCACAGTTTATATAGCCTCTAGCACATTTTAGAGCTTCATTGAAGGTGTAAAACTGTGTTGGAAGGAGCATGTGTTCAGTTGTGTGGAAGTGTTTGCTGTTCTCTCCAGCCTTCCTTTGCGTGCTGCGGTTTAACATAGTGGGGACGAAAAGCTTTGAGGTCACTTTTGGTGTCTGTTTTAAATGCTTGTTCACATTGCAGAGGAAAAGAATTGTCTTGAAAAGATCTATTTATCCATATTATGGAAAATACTTCATTTTTATTTTCTAAAAGCTTGCTTCTTTTCTCTTTCAGACCGGTGGAAATACAGATCTCTATTATAAAGCATTCAGCGATCCTCTTTATCTTGCTCAGTTTAAAATGCTGAGAGACACATTATATTACATGAAAGGTGAGTGTATTTTGTACTATGTAGTTTAAGATGCATTTTGAAATGTTTCCATGTAAAAGGTGCAGGGAAAAAATATCTTGCACCACTGAAATGATTAACAGATGGCATTTCAGTTGTCTGATTACTGGTGGACTTTGCTATGAAGTTTATCTTTTATGTGGAGCACAAACTTCATGAAATCGTTTCATTTATAACATTGCAATGGATTTTATACATGCTGTCATTGTGATTCCCTTGAATCAATTCACTGACTCCCTTTCTTCTATGATAATGCTATTTCCTTTTATTTCTTTAGACCTTCCCAACTCATTTGTGAAGGAAATCCACGATTTTGTGCTAGAACAATTCAACAGCAGCCAATCAGAACTGCAGAAAATCCTTCACGATGTTGATCGACTGCACAATGAGCTGAGTCCTCTGAAACTGCGCTGTCAGGCTAACGCTGCCTGTGTGGACCTCATGGTGTGGGCTGTGAAAGATGAGCAAGGTGAAAAATGCTTTTCTGTCTCTGGAATGTCGGTCTTTTGTATTTTTAACTTGTAGAAATAAGGTTTCTGAGAGTAGCTGATGCTCAGAGAAATGTGAAATAAATTTGAGTGGAATGCTCTTTGCTATTAGAATACAAGAGTCAGACTTCTGTCAAGAAGTTATTGAATTATTTGGCCATATTAGACATCTCTCTACATAAATAAAATCAGAACCTTCCGATTAGCTCGTTTAGATGAAACAGTATAATTGTTACAATACATGTTGCTGTTCATTTTTTAGTTTTTCAATTATTGCTTTTGTTGTCTTAAAAATTTCTTGATTTAAAAAAAAAAGTTTTATTTCTTCATTGCTATTGGAAAATTCCTTCTCACTTTTTCTCAGTTTTCTTTCTTCTTATGTAATTTCTCCGCATCCTTTGAATGTATGTAGGTTTTTTTTCCTGTGACCCTTGCAATGCTCGATTTCTGTCAAAGGTGAAGTACCCTGAAAATCAACTTTAAGTACTGTCATTCTTTCAGCCATAGTGTGTGATGGGACTATTTAGTGCAGATACTAAGATTCCAGAACTTCTTATTTGCGGAAATAAGTGCTAAATGTACTTGAGGAATTGTATTATGAGGAGAGTGAAGCCAATAAATTCTCTGCATATTTTGAATATACCAATAAGCATTGGGTTGTTTGTGGCCTGGCCAACTTATTTTTTTTCTGTTGGATTTTTGGTATTAAGGTGCAGAAAACCTGTGCATCAAGTTATCAGAGAAGCTGCAGTCAAAAACTTCCAGCAAAGTCATCATTGCTCATTTACCGCTCCTAATTTGCTGTTTGCAGGTCTGTCCTTACTGTATTTAACATTCCTGTGTCAGTGAGTGAGAGTTGGGGGGTGGATTACAAGATGCTAGAAAGCATTTTATATCTGCTGTTTGTAATACTTTCCTTCATTGTGTTTTCCATTTGGACTTCAGAGGTCTGCTGTGGAATTTAGATCTACAGCAGAGAAATGCTTTCAAAATTTTCCTAGAAATGTTTTTCAAGAATCGTATTGATGAGTGTTTTTAACCAGCATTTTGTTTCTGAAATATTTAGTGTTATAGTTTGTTACATAAACAGCTAAACTGGGACTGGCTCATCACCGACATTTAAAACTTGATTCTTTTCATGTCTTCTCAGTGGTCACAGTCTTACAAATGTGGTGTTTTCCAAAATTGGGATAGTAAATGATCAGGATTCTTTATATGTTGGAACTTGTCCAGTGACTTTTAGAGCATGCAGTTCATTTCAAATACCTCCTGTGAAATTACCAGGGAAGAAGGCAGCAAGGCTTGACTGGCATGCCACACTCTAGGATAATCTAAAGGAATTAGAGGCTTGACATGTCTAGAATTCCACTAAAAATTGAATCCTTCAGAACTATCTTACTCTGTGTTGTGTTGCTGTTGCAAGCTTAGAGTTGAAATAAAAACTGTGCTGTTATATTCAAACGATGTGATTTTTTTTCTTTCTTGTTTTTAGGGTCTAGGTCGTTTATGTGAGAGGTTCCCTGTTGTGGTGCACTCTGTGAATCCATCCTTGAGAGACTTCCTTGTGATACCTTCCCCAGTGCTTGTGAAGCTTTACAAGTATCATAGCCAGTATCACACAGGTAATTGGAGGGGGGAAAAAAAGCTGTGTTCCAAAGGATATGCTAGTTATTATTTTGCAACTTTATGAGATATTGATGTACTGAGATATTAATCCAACTCGAAGCACTGTTGAGAAGTGGAATTTTGGACTGTCTTGCTGAAAAAGAGCTCTTGGAGTTGTTATCCCAGATATGGCCAGTTACCTTTTCTTTTACATCATTCTGCTTCATCAGTTATACTAATTTCACTGTAGTGTAAGTACAGCGATGGAAAGTAGCTATAAAAACAATTAAAAAAAAAGAAAATAAGATTTATTCTCTGCCCCTGAAAATGCAACATTGTCACTGAAATGGTCAAGTAGGGGGGAGATTTTGAGCAAGCTAATGATACTTTGTGAGAAACCTTTCAGAATAGATTTGTAAAGTAGTGCAAAATCTGTTAAATTGGTTTCTCTATTGTGCTATTTGTTTTTTGCATAAAATAGGTTTCTCCTAAGCACCCTTATTTTCCTGAGAAACTGAGGCCACCTCTTCTCCAGGCTGAACAAAGCTGTGTTCCTCTACCCCCACATATAGCTTGTGCTCTGGCCCTCTGACCGTTTTGGTGGCTCCTAGCATGCTTACGGTTGTTTCTAAATTGCAGTTTCAAGTTATGGTTTCCCAAAAGAAAGCGTACAATGTCAATCACTTGCTAATGCAAAAGCAGTGTTGTAACGCTAAGACAGAATAGATAAAATGAGAACTGGAGATGACTAAGTGCAGGAATAATTAAGTACAGTGATATTTTGCAAAGGCAGTGACCACACATGCAGTTTCAAAGTTCTCCAGCTCAACTCTGACCTGTACAGTAGGCTGTTTTACGCTTGTCAGATATAGTTTTGCCTGTGTGCCTTCATCTAGGAGGGAAAAAGTATTTTGAATGGTGCTGATTTCTGTACTGTGTCCATAGTAGGTGGCAATGACATCAAGATTAGTGTAACCAATGAGCACTCGGAGTCCACTCTAAATGTAATGCCTGGCAAGAAAAGTCAGCCATCCATGTATGAACAGCTTCGAGACATTGCCATAGACAATATCTGCAGGTAAGAGGTGTGCAATAACAGGGAAGACTTGCACCATTTGGAATGTTTATTTCCCTAGCAGAAAAGTGTTGTGACCATTTAGAAGATGCTGCACTGTGCTAGAAAGACTTCTTGCTGTTTTTGATCATGACCTTGTTTTCCTTTAGACAATTCCCTTGGTTCTGCATGTGTCCTAAATTTAAAATAGTCACTTTGTTTGTTCTGCTTCCAACGTATGTAATTCATGGTAGTCACATTTTAATGCTCAGCCTGGTTTTTGTTTTCTGTAGTGATTATTTTTCCCTTCTAACCAGCTCCACAGAGTTCCAGGGAAAAGTGAAAAGTTGGTGGCTAGAGACAAGGATTTGCTGACTGAATGGATTCTGAATTTACCTTATTGCATATTCCTGTCTTTGCTGCTGGGTAAAGCAGAAGAAGAAACTCCACCCGTACTTTTTTTAAATACATCTGTGTTGTTAATAAACAATTGGTTCTTAGACTTTGGTATAAATTATTTTTCCTTATACCTGGTGTACATTTTCACTTGTACAAAGTGAAATGTTTAATTCTCGTGTCTTTTGTTATTTTTCCTCTGCCTGTTCTAGCATGTTCTCTATTCATTGTTATTCCAGGTGCTTGAAAGCCGGCTTGACTATAGATTCAGTGATTGTTGAGGCCTTTCTTGCCAGTTTGTCTAACCGTCTGTACATCTCACAAGAGAGTGATAAGTAAGTTATTAGTCATAAAACCAGTTTTTCTTAATCAACCTGAAGCTTATCTAAGACATAAATGCTTGCAGTGTTGTTGTAGAATTAAATGTCACTGAGATTAGTGAGGGGAAGTCCTATAGTAGCTGGCCAAACTGTCTTGTCTTAATGTTTTGCAGATCACATTTACTTCTTTCCGCTGTTTCTGGAGTGATTTACACACAGATTGGTGTGATTTTTCTTGAGTAGTGCATTTGTAGGTTATGGTTTCTATTTTTCTTTCTTTTTTTTTTTTAATCTGTGCATGTGCATCTCTAATGCTAAATGTTGGGAGTAAGTGAGTGTGTAGAGGGCAGTAGTAATGTTTAGAGTTGCTTAGTACTCCAGTTGTTTATTACATGGAATGTACATGCTTCAAGGCCTTATTAACTGTTGGACAGTTACACGTGTGACTTGGGAGTTTTTTTCGTTTGTCTTGTAACAGGGAAGCTCATTTGATTCCTGACCACACCATTCGAGCTCTTGGGCACATTGCAGTGGCACTGAGGGACACCCCAAAAATGATGGAACCCATCCTACAGATCTTACAGCAGAAGTTCTGCCAGCCACCTTCTAATCTTGATGTACTCATCATTGACCAGCTGGGCTGCTTGGTCATCACTGGAAATGTAAGGAAAGAAGCGACAAAGAGTTCCAGTTCATGATCTTTTTCCTTTAGTTTCCTTTAGAAACTGCATGTTCAGGAATGTTTTGGAGGGTTTTCTTATCCGATATGCACTCATGCAATCCTTGTCTCAGTGACATCAGAAAACAACAGCTAAATAATAATGTATAAAATGCTGTGCCTGTAAACAAGATTAGTCCCCACAGAAAATAAGAAAAGTTTAGAAAATGAATTACATGTTTCAAAAGTTAAGTAGTTTCTAAACTTGGTCTGTATCCCCAACAGATGCACATTATCAATTTTTGTATCAGAATTTAGCTTTCAAAGTCTTGTAGGTCCATACATTTAAAGTAATTAGTTGAATATCCAAGCAATGAAAAACACAAATTAAAGCACTTCTGCTGTGTGCTCTTTAGAAGCTGAAACTGTTGCTTGGGCTAAGAGCAGATGCTTGAAAAGCTTTTGTAACACTTAAAATGTATTTTACGGGGTCATTCAACAGAGGAGCAGTATTCAATAAGCACTAATCAGTGGTTTTTTTGTTTGTTTTATAGCAATACATTTACCAGGAGGTGTGGAATCTATTTCAGCAAATCAGTGTTAAAGCAAGCTCTGTTGTTTACTCTGCCACAAAAGATTATAAGGATCATGGATACAGGTAAGACTTAGCTGTGCCCCTTATATGCATAGATACTGTGCTGAATGTTGGTTTTGCTGCATCATGGATTTTCCCTTTCCAGAAACACAGCCCTCTGCTGGTTTTTTGTCTGTAGTCGTATCTGCTACAGGAAAGTACTTTCTTCTTGGTAATGACAACATCATAAATAAGAATATCCTTCACAGGCAAAGTTGACAAATAACTTTTCATTTAAATACTGATGGTGGTTGTATTATCAGTAAATTGATTTGCCACTATTCATGGAAACAAAAAAGCTCTGAGCAAAAAAAAAGAAAAAATTCCAAAAAACAAAGCAAAAAAAATCCAACCTGATGTCAGCAGTTCTATTAAAAGAATTACTGGTGAGCGTTACTAAGAAAGGGCTGAAATTAGAAAACTATATTGAGGAGTTGCTTGTTCATAATTTTTTTCTTTCTCTCTTCTCAGACACTGTTCCTTAGCAGTCATTAACGCCCTAGCTAACATTGCTGCTAACATTCAAGGAGAGCAGCTTGTGGATGAACTGCTGATGAACTTGCTGGAACTGTTTGTTCAGCTTGGGCTAGAAGGAAAGAGAGCTAGTGAGAGAGCAAGTGAAAAAGGACCAGCGCTGAAAGTAAGATAATTACTGTTTTGACTTTTTTTTTTTTAAATGTGATTTTTCAATAGTGATTTGTAAAATTTAACACATTTTGGTCTACAAAAATCAGTGAGAAAAGTCTGGAAGAGGAATGTGTTTAAATGCTAGTTGAATTTTTACAAAAGCAGTTTTAATGCTGTTACCTTATTCATTCAGAGTTTCTTTTTTCTTATGTGATGATTTTTTCACTTCATGCTAACTTTTCTCCCTATTTCGATAAAGTATCCAGAACACTCAACGTGCCTGTTCTATTTAAGAAGCAAACAGAAATCTCAGCCTTTCCCTCAGCTGTCTTCCTGTTGTCTTTCCTCTAAAATGCACTCGTGAGCAGGCTGCTAACCTTGGCTCCTGTGCTTGAGATCTATGCTATCATACAAAAAGCAAATTGCAGTTGCTTCCTACACATCAAAGACCAGATCCTTTCTCCAGCTATGTGTCTCTGTAGCGTTCAAATGTAGTAAAGTTCTGTCGTTTTGTGGAGTAGGTGAATCTCACTTGATGAATCCATGTGAAATGAGTGTTTGCTTTAGAGGTAGTCTTCATTTACTCAGGAATGCCAGCTCTGCTCTACAAGCAAACCAGGACTAGTCCAGAATTTGCTTTGCGTGGCATCTGTGTTGGAAAGTACCTCTGCACAGCTCTCCTAGATTCTTTTATCATGGATAAATGAGCTGAAATGTGGAAACAGATTGCAAACATTATTCTAAAATAATACTTTTAAATTAGGTTCCACCCTCCTTTCAGGGATATTTTTATACTGTTTCCTTTTTGGAATAGCTGTGGGAGACAAACTGCTGTTGTGACTGAAAGCTGCCTGCCTGTGTGGTTGATTTAATGTGGAGTTGAGCTAGGAGGCAGTGTTTCTTTTTTGAAGATACTGCTAACAAGTTGTTTTTGTTTCTTTTCTTTTTTTTGTAAACACTCTACTCAGGGTAGACTTAAAGTGACTGAGATTCATTTATTCCCTTCGGAAATATCTAAGGGCCCATCTTTTGTATTGCTTGATCTTGAAGATTACAGGAAAGATAACAAAAATACATTTTAGTTGGGCTATGTCATCTGAAGACTGTTATGCTTTTATTTTTTTTCTTTTTAATTCTTTCCCTTTATCCTGTACCACTCCCAAAGCCATACCCTGCCAGCGTGGTCTGCCTTGCCTCCTCACTGTTGTAGCAGCACTCTCTGCAGCTGGTCTCCCTTTCATAAGGAGGAACCTGGAGGGTTCCTTCTCACCCATCTCTGAGGTGGAAGGATATGAGAGGTGGGAAAGGTTTTACAGAGGTGTCTGTCAGCCTGATGTCTTGTGCTATTGCTGCTTGCCTCATCAGGGAAGGTGCTGTGTGCAGTGAACGTTTTAGCTTTTAACACTGTATTTGGCCAAGAGCAAAGGCAGTTGTAGCATAAAGTGCAATTAGACAATTCCTAAGATAAGTTAGAGCAGATATTTGTTTGTGCTGGTTCTTGAGCAGAGTGAGCAGCCTTTTCCATTCAGATAAGTTCTTAACATCAATGCCTTTTTGCAGAGTTGTTATTTTTGGCTTCTCTTCAGTAGTAAAATTAGACTTGGTAAACATCTGACACTTGGCTGTGGACACCCATTTAACGTGGGCATTTTTCTTGTGGTGGTTGGATGTCAGAATAGAGGTGATATCAATGAATATTTTTCCCTTTTAGCTCAAGGTATAATATCTGATTTTGTAATTCAGAAGATCCTGCACTGGAAAGGGAAAGAGTCCCTTCAGGAACTGTCAGAGGAGACTACCTGAGGAGCTGTGTTGAAAGGGCTCCTGGCACTCTGCCCAGTGGTGTGGGTTTCAAAGGTGCTCTCTTGGCCACCGTATGCACATCCAGTTGCAAAGTTCAGGGTTGTAACTGGCAATGTATGTCTTCATTTGCATAGACAGTAGGAATGTTTGATGCTTGAAATGTCATCTAGCAAGTATTTTAGAAGTGTTTTTGCAGGTGTTTTGTGGCTAACTTCCTTTTTCTTTTCCAGGCCTCCAGTAGCGCGGGGAATCTTGGCGTACTTATTCCTGTTATTGCTGTGGTGAGTAGTTGGTGGTTGGGGAGTTAAGAACGGGGTAATTTTTCTTACTTATATAAAATATCAGTGCTATTGCAGAGTCAAATGGTTTAATTAACAACTAGTGTAGAAGTGAGCATCCAATATACAGTAGTATAGCAGTATCATTAATCTTTTGTGATTCACAGTTAAATTATTGCTAGTCAGGAATTCAAGAGTTTCAGGGACTAAATAATACCTCAGGGAATATTTATTTGAATAATGTTTCGTTTGCAATGTAATAAACAGCACATATCTGAAAAAGAAGAGAAAAATTGAAGAGTGAAGTGTAAAAAATCTTTGGCAGCTCAGCAAATTCTGCTTCTTTAAACATAAAAAATTGAGAAAGGAGGAAGAAGGGAAGGAACTATCAAGTATCCTGTATATCCTGAAACTAGAACTGGCTGTCATGCTAATTGCATTTTAGGAAATGTGCAAGGATGCTCTTGGGCATTTCAGGCTCTTCTGTTCTGATGTTTATCTGCTTTTGGTCTTGGATGAAAACTTTTTCTGAGGTGTAAACTACTTTTTTTTTTTTTTTTTAAACAAGGTGTATTTCATTAGATATTCTTAATGAGATGTAACTCATCCATCCAGAAAATTGCTGGGTGACCTTTATAGATTGCCAGTGGAGAGCTTGGTACGTCCAAGTTGGGTTCTCAAATCAGTAGGACTCTGTAGTCACCTAACTCTGTAGTTTCTACAGAGCATCTCAGAGATCCAGACAAACTTACTGGAAACAAAAAGCATCAGGTCACTTTCTCCCCTCCTGAAGCTGAATTTTTTTGTGTTTGTTTTTTTTTTTGCACAGCTAGTGAGACAAAAGGATTTATTACATTACATAAAAGGGTGTATTACATTCTTGCAGTAAGCTTGCCTATTTGTAACTCACTCATATTGCACATCCGTTAAGGAGAAGAAAGAAATCATGCATTTCATACTCTGCCCTCGCAAACCTTTTTACTGAAGCTTTTCAAAGGGGAGAGCCCTAAATTAGCACTGAAGACCACAGAACTGTTCCTTTCCTTCCTACATCTCTTCCATCATTATCCAGCATAAGCTCTTGAACTCACAAGGGCCATACCCTAGATTTACAGAAATGCATTTATGAATGTCTTAGATTCCTATTATTCAGTGCTGCCCAGTTTTTGAATGAAGTAGCCAATCCAGTGGGTAGTATTTTTGAGGTGTCAGTGGAACAAATGGTAGTGTCATCGCTGATTAGAGTGCAAGGTCACTGCTTGCATATTGAAAAAAGATTAGTGTTTGTTAGAGACTTAATGTAAAAGTTATGGAAGTGCTTCTCTGTTTCAGGTTTTTATTGATGTATTTTTTTCTGAGTAGCTGATGATAACTGCATTTTTCTTAACCAATGTGACCTTTAAAGAGAGTCAGTGCCAGAATCTGAAGCAAGAGTTAATGGTTACATTATGGTGGTTGAAGCAAATATTTGACTTTCTTGCACAATGTATGAAGATCATGAGTTTTGAGCAGTAGCTGCTGTGTTGTTCTGCTTGACCTCTTTCCCTTGAATAATTCTGGTTACTTAGGTCTCAAAAAAAAAAAATTCAGCTCATTTAATCTTTGATACACTAATTATATTTGGGGTGTGAATATTTAATCTTTTGAATATAGATAAAAAGATAAAATGTTTAAATTAATAATAATTTCTGTTGTGAAACTTCATTACTGAAAATTATATTCCCCATATTGACTTATGAGTAAGCACAGCATAACCTAGAAATAGAAACATGAGTTTTTTATTTGATGTCAATTTCTGTTTCTATCATGTTAAAAATGGCTTTGAGTAGGGGGCAAATAATTATAGTCAATGAAAAATTACAAATGGCAGCAAAATACAATCAATAAGTTAATGTTGAAAAACACCTTTTTAGGGGATGTCTTAATCCTTAAACTGTTGGTTTGTGGCTTTTTGTATTTTTGATAACAAGGCAAATTTATAATACAAATGTATTTAGATTGACATTGTTTGATGTTGCAAACAATAAAAAAAAACACTGACTTGAGAAGTGCATCTTTGAGAGGTTGTGATGCCAAGGATGTTTAAGCTGTGAGTATGTTCATGGGCTTTAGTAACTTGTGTGCAACGTGTAGCTCTGTTGCTTGTACCAGGTTGGTAGTGATGCTCTACAGAGTGCAGATAAATCTTTACTTTTTCAGATGTGAAACAAGCTTGTGTACAGCGTTGTATATTGCTACCAGAATAATTCAGAACATTGCAATCTTAGTGCAAGACTTGCAAGGTTTTGTCTGTTGATTTGAGCGTGAAGAGTGTATTTGAATTCTTAACAAATGTTGCAGTTGCTAGAAGTCACTTTTTATGGAGGGAATTAGGTGATAGTGAGCTGGCAAAAAGAGCATTTCACTAGCTGCTTTCCATACATAAAGTGTTCTAAGGAACCACCTGGTTGGCCTAACTATGAAATGGCTTCTACTGATGGAGTTCAGAGAACTGTATTGAAATCATTGAAGTCAGGCTTGGGAAAGATGGAGGAACTAACTGCTAATGGATCCACTAAGACAGGGTCTCCTGTTTCCTACACTGGTCTGTAAAGTTCATGGTCTGTAGCAGTCTGCTGAACGTTCAGTGATGCAAGCCAAAGCAGGAATGTGGGCACCTACTCTTATTAGCATCTGATGATGTAAAATACCCATGAGAAACATAGGTTTCTAATGCCAGTCAGGTATTTAGGGTTTCCTTATTCCTATTTATTATGAATAGGTGACTTAGCAGAAATTTAGAGCTGAACTTCAAGAATCCAAGTAGTCTACATATTTTATTGATTACATTTCATAGAGTGAAGTAGAACACAAAAAGTTACTTTGTGATATTTCTTAATACACTTGTATTGATACATGGCACTAACCACTGCAGTCAAATAATCTATTATTGAGTCCATTCCTGTGAAACTATCTGTAGACACTATATATTTTTAATACCAGTGGCATTTGTATTAACTAATATGACAAGAAAATTGCCTTTTGTGATACTTTTATGATATATTAATGGATAATTATACAGCCTATGTATGAAAGCATGTTGGAGTTCTTTGCTTTATGACTTGGCAGGGTTGGCAACTCTCCCCATGAACAGAAGGCAGCTGGTACGATGCTCATAGATGAGAAACAAAAAGGGGCGGTCGACGATAAAGCGAATCTGAGTGGAAAGAGGCATGAACCCAACGTTGGTTATTGCTCCAGCCTCTGTGCCTTCCTCGTTCACAGTTATTGTGCCTTGGTGATTGAACTGTGAAAAATAAAACAAAAAAGGAGGATCTCAAGATACCCAAATGATGTGCTGAAAGCCTTCCTCCTCCCCGCCAACCCATGTCCTGCATGTGGCTGCCTTGTAACTCTCCTGCGTGGCAGCAGTCCTTTGAGTTTGGCTTCTGAGTAGGCCTGTTGCTGACTGACTGACCAGCCACTACACTTTGAGTAACTTGGACATCTGATTAAACACATTCCTCTTTTTATAAACAGCCCACAAGGACGTGTAGAGAACCCCACACCCCTCTTGTATCTTCCAGGAAAGTCTATAAATTTAGCAAATTAAACTGTGAATTATTTTTACTGCGATGCTCTGTTTTCAGATGGTATTGTTTAAGCAGAAAGGAAATGAGAACAGGAGAGGAAGAGGAATAAATAAATACCCTGTCAATGATGACTTTTTCATCTGATACCCCAGAGTAGTCTCCTTTTTCACTGAACAGTTCTTCTACTCCCATGGATCTCAGGAAAGCAATCAAGTTGTAGCTCTTCTCCAGCTTAAATTTAGGCAGAACCACTTCTCTTGTTCTAGCAAAAATAAGAACAAAAATGAAAAGTGATTCAGGAGATGCATATTTGCATAACACATTTGCTTTGCTTTTTTTTTTTGGCAAGCAGGACACAAATATACAGCAACTTGCACCATACTTTCACTTTAAATGTTAGGGGTCATTAATTTTGAAGCTGTGTTCTTTAAAGTTAATTCCCCTCCCCAGACTGTTAGTTTGTCAATCTAACATTTAGTTTATGATGCTTTACTTTGGTTGGGTACATAGTATAACACGGATCTCAGCATTTCAGGGCATGATTGGGTGTGCTTGTAATATTGAACCGTCAAATTTTCTGGAGTACTAAACTGGAGATTTGTCGCTTCTATATGATAGAAATAGATTTACTCCTTGAATAAAACATCAGATCAGGTCTTTTTAAGTTTTTAGCAAGACAGAGGAGATAATACCATCTAGTCTGTCATCTTGCACAAGGCAGGCTGTGTTATTTTTACAGGAGGTGAAGTTGTAGTCTGCATTGTTGACTACTGAATGTGTGACCTCGTGCTGTGTTGAAATGCGTGCTGCTGAAGTGAACATAGGCTCCTTTCCATATGATCCTGATTACTCTCCACAAATAATCCACTGTTAAACACCATTTCTTCCTTCTCTTTTTGCAAACTTTATCAGTAATAACTTTGTTATCTTTATGTCTCCAAGATTAAATACTTAACAGCAAGAATTTTGAAGCTCCATTAGAATCTTCTACCTCTATTGCCCTTGATTTTCCAACAGCATTTACATTTCAAAAGATCACCGGTCACGATTTTTTTTTTTTAATTCAGTAACTCCATCTTTTTTTTGATGCTTTTAATCAAAATGTGTCAACTTCTTATCTACTCACCCTTGCCAATTGACCAATAAAGTATATTAAGACTTTAACAAGATGCACTTTTCAGCAGGTACCTGTTTGTCATGCTCTTCTGCCACTTCTCCACCACTTGAGGGGTTATTTGCTTCTCTAGGGCTTTCATGCCTGACAGCTTGTGTGGAAGTACAATCAGCATACTGATGTTCCCCACAAACGGGAGCTGGATGATGCCGCAGTCCAGCTCAGGATCTGCAGCAGCTAGGAAGTTGCCTTTAGTCTGCATCATAGGAACCTTCACTGTTTGCTTTTCATTCAGTCGGAAACTTCTCTTGGTTGTCATTTCCACTGGAAATTTATTCTCCCATGTTCCTGGTAATGCAGAAGACAGATTTAAAAGAAACAAAAAAACCCAAGATCCTTATTTAGAAAAATATATTCCCAGAATAACAGCATACATTGAACTTTCATTCATGTGAATTTGAATTTACTGCAGGAGAATGAAAACACAAGTCTGAATGAAAACACAAGTTTTAAAGCAACTTTAAAATTTCTGACTTTGTTTCTAACTTAACATTCATCTGATTTTAGTGTCCTGAATTACAAAAGAAGGTGAACACAAACTGGGTATGTGAAAGGGCTTTGCATGCACTTTTTTTCCTACAAGGAATGTAGAAATTACAAAATATAACCAGGTGCAAACTGTTGGACAGGGCTCTCACCTGGTGCAACAACTGGCCCAGCTGTATTTGCTGAGAGATCTGATACTTGGAACCAGTGCTGAAGTGGACTGCTGTAGGCTTCTTATTGGTATGTCGAGCTGTGTAATAGCACTCTTCATTTTGCAGAATATTTTAAAGATATTATGCTGAAGGCATTACCTTGACTTGATCCAAGCCAAGTAATGTACCACGTTAAGACATTCTGAAGAGTTTGGGCATTTACTGCTTGATTCTACAATTTGGTTTGATTTGATTTCAGCACGCTTGTCTGTCATCTGGTTTATTCCCAAAGAATGCACTTTTTGCAGCTGAGAAAGCGTGATTCAAACCCTGATGGTAAAGCTGTGTGAGGATTCTTTGAGTATCCCAAATATTTACTGATGAGTTTAAAAACCAAAAGCAAGCACAAACAAAAAACCTTACCTCTTTTTTTTAAGCAGTGCTACTTTGTTCTCTTCAGAACTGTAGCTCTTGAAAACCATTCTTAATCTGCAGACAAAGCTAGAATTTCCCGGTGGAAATGGGCTACTGGTGTTTCCTGCTGAAGGTTTGGGTTTTAGGTCACCTTGGCAAACAGCTATATGGGGAGTGTGGCTTCAGCTGTTTGGAGAGACTACAAACTTAACCAATCTATCCTTTTAAAAAAGTGGCAAATGATTCTGAGACCCTTAATTTGACTTTGCTAAATAGACTGTGAGATAACAAAAAGCCTTGAGTGTGACTTCCATTCCAGTGCTTTCTTGATGTGTTAGGATGTGAGGAGCATTCAGAGTGATCAGACTGTAGGTATTATCTGAAGAGAATGGGATGTAAAATGGATCTCAGATGGGTGTGTACAGGACACCTGCTCAGGATACAACTTGTTTCTTACAGAGATTGAATAGCTGCTCATGATCTCTTGATGTATTTAGCATAAAAGGAGCTTAAGACTTCATGGTGTCTGGGCACTGTGCCATTGCTCAGTGGCTCTTGTACTGAGCATCTCCGTGTACCTGAGAACACTTAGAGGTTTCTTGGCTGTGAGGGCTAAACATGGTCTGTCTGCAGTGACACAAACAGCATGAATATTGTAAATGGAAAGAGGTGGACAAAAATTAAAATTGAAGACTGGCAGGGACACTAGGAACACGAGGAGCAGAATCTGCTTTTGAAAAGTTATTTCATTTGAAATGGAATCAGCAGGAGACTGTTACTGTGAGATGAGGGAATGAGGCACCACAGTACAGAATTGATCTTTTTTGGTTTTGAGAGTTAGAAATTAGAGCCTTCAGCAGCAGACATTGAGGAAATTTGGACTAATAGGACTCCATGGAGGAAGGAAAAAGCTAGAAGTCTTTTTAGTCTTGATGATTTGAGAGTTTCAATACTAAAGCTGTTTAGTTTTTGGTGTTCTTGTTTTTTGAGGTAGTGCAAGCATTTAATGATTTCAAAGAATGTATTGTAAGATAGAAGGTATTTTAAATATGACCACGTCATGAAAAATAGTGTGTGTTTCATGTTGTGTAATCCTTTTTTCTGGATAGTCTAATGGACAGTAAATCCACACCTTTGTTATGATAAGATATTATCATCAGGGATGTACTTAAATATGCAAGTATTTTGGTTTTGGATGGTACTTCTAACTAGGGAATTATTTGGATCTAATCCTAATTGACAGCTCCAGAACTCTTGAAGAAAAAAGCATTATTCAAGGCAGTAATCCCTTGCGAGTGAGAAAGGTACGTTTCATAAAGTTAGAGGAACGCTGTTGCAAAATCAAATGCTGGGAATGCAGATTGTAAGAGAGACCTTGAGCACGTATTTCCTGGAAGCAGGGATGTAATTAGAAAAAGGAAACCCCTCTGTAGGTATAGGCTATGGAAAGCAGTATGTTGGACTTCCAAACTTTGCTATCCATTTGTAGTGGTCTCTCCCTACTGATGTTTTACTCTACTTAATCTGATTTTATCTTACAGAGTCAGTAACGGATTTTGGTTTCATCCTCCATTCCTCTTTTGCTTGCACCTCTGGCTTTTTTGCTCTTTTAATACTGTTTAAAAATTGTTTTTTAAAAATATAAGTCAGAAAACTTTCAACCTGAAGCATATAGCCAATGCTGAAAATTTCACCAGGGACTCTAAACTAAAATGTAAAGAAATTGAAAATAAGAATTTGAAGTAAGAGTTCAGTCTTTATTTCTAACTGTTCAGCCTGTAGTGAAATGTAGGAGCCCGCGGCAGCAGAGGGTCTATGCTGCATTACTGAAATACTCCAAGTAGTTAATACATTTGTTTTTAGCTTTAGAAGAATGTTTTGATTATTGTCTTTGATCCTCTGGTTAGACTCGTTGACAAGGATCACGCTCGGATCACATAAAACATGTACTTTAAGCTGAAGCTTTACAGTCATTCCTATGAATTCTTAATACTTCAGAAATATGAAGTATTTTAACCTGGACAATTTTAGTGAAGCCAATAATCTGAAGCAGGACTGAATCTCACTAGTAACTTGCACATGGAGTACTTCCTCACCATCTGAGACTCCTGTGAAGTCCATGCTTTCTGAGGTTGTTCTGCTTTCGTATGTTGTGTTTTAGTCAAATTTTTAGGCTATAAGCTTTTGTATATAGTGTTTGCTGCCCTTGTACAATGAGCATTAACTTCAGGGCATAACTAGAACACTGTTGTGCTACGTAAACATACAAACTATGAGTTAATAGTAAAGATCCTTCTTGATGAGGGAATCAATAGTCTATTTCGAACTGTAGAGTAGATTCTGAATTGCAAACTGAGAAAAAACTCTGCTAAAAATTGAAAAAAGAGACACTTACCTTTAAAGTAAAGACAGTTAAGAATCATCATCAGCGTTGTAGGGTTTACATTCACAAGAGCTTCCTTTATTAATCCTTTGGTCAGCTTCAAGATGCGTTCATTGGTTTTAGTTATGAAGCTAGGATCCGAAAAATCAGCTGGTTGGGCATCAGCAAAGTAGAATGTTTTCATGTTGTTTCTGAAATCATTCAGAATAGAAAAGTCCTTCTGAATGTAAAGGTCATTGACGGACCTCAGAGTGTAACCAAAGTTGCGCCTGAAGAGCCGATGAGTGAGTTTGCGGAAGAGGTTATGGACGGTCATGAGCTCGTATTTGGTGCTGGCATTGATGAAGTCTTCAAAGCCAAGAACAGATAATACTTCCTGCTGAGTCTGACCCTTCAGACCCAGGGAAATCATAGCCATTGCGGTGGAAATACCAACAGGAGCCATGAGAATGTTATCTGAAGAGTTGGCTTTGTCTGCTACAGTCCGATAAAGGTTGAAGCCAAAGTTTGCATTGAGGATATTAAGGCGCTGGATTCTGGTTTTGCCTTGGAAAAGTTCCAGAATATTTCCTTGCTGAATTTCAGAAACTATGTATGGAGCAGCATCGATAACGTCACTGTAGTCATCTTCACCCAATATCTTGTCAAGATCTAGGTAGTCCTCTTCCTCCTCCTCCTCAGGAATCAAGTCATTGGTGATAGTATTTTCTCTGTGGAACTCCAGTGGAAAGTCTGGCATGTCATAGGTCCCGTTCTCGTGTGGGTGGTCATCTTTGAGACTTTCAAAATGGTCACTGAAGTCCTTGATTCCACAAAACGTGGATGTTATGATGACAGCAAAGGCAAACAAATGAAATAGGAACTTCATTCTGACAAGTCAAAACCTGTAAGGCAACAAAGTTGAGAGAAATAGGATAATTGAATTTTAATTGTCTGGTCCATAATTTTAGGACTACAGTGGATTTTGTCAGAGCAGAAAGTGTAGTTACTTTGTTCAACAGCTTTTTTTTGGTGGAAAAAGTGTAATTTCTTCCTGTGGTAGTCAAAGACCAAACTGCAGACATTCAGTAACAGTGTGAACTGAGGCTGTAAAATGGGTGGCTGAATGCCAGGGTCATGATTTTTTGATTATGCTTCTTTAGAAAGTTACTTGGTGACTTTATTAAGTCAATCTCTAGTCATGGTGCTTGCTTTGAGTAAAGAAAAAGCAAACAAATATAATCTAGGAAAAATCACTGGATGTAACAAAAGTAAAAATTTACTAAGATGCTGACTGAAATGTTTTGTGAATTAGCAAATAGTCCATGGAGCTGTAGAGGTAAAATACATAGACACACATCTGTAAACCCCTGCTTGCAGCAAGTATTTTCAAACTTGTAGCAGGACTGAAGTAACTGAGCTGAGACTTCAATTTTCTAAACTCTCCCCTCAGAGCAATTAGCCTGAAATCTTAAAACAATTTAAGATGATTATCCCATATCAAAAATGAATTATTTTTACAATTTTTACAATCGCTAGAAAGTGCATTTTGCATGATCTGCATTGTGACTGAAGGGCTCCGGTCAGCAATACTCGTTCCTTCAGAAATTCATCTTTATTTTTTCCCCGCCCCCAGAAGTCAGGCCCTTTGGGCTGAGATTCTCCATCCAGTAACCACTGGAAAATGTTTTCTGCTTTTGTCAGTTAAGAACTTGCTGCCTGTAGTTCTCAACTTTACATTCTCATCCTCACCAAAGTTCAACTATTGCTCAGCTCCGCTTGCACAGAGCATTCCCCCACTCTGCAACGTGTGTGCATTTGTGTCAGATCCACCTAAAACAGCAGCAGATGTAAATGAAGCTTACCTTTCAGGCACTGTACGGAGCGGATGTGTTGAATAGCTCGAGCGAGGGGAATGGCAGGGTTTAAATCTGAACTTTGACGCTAGTTTTTTGTCTATCTCCCAAAGTAAACATTCTCTAAACCAAACACTGCTAAACTTACTTCGTCAGCCAAAATCCCTCCCTTGCCTAGTGATCTCTGCTGGATTGCTTCGTTTGTTGTTTGTTGAACTACTTTATGGCTTCGCAGGTACCTGCCCACTTTTGAGGAAAATCTTTGAGCAAAAATAGATGTGTATGTGAAGTTTCAAAGCCAGGCGTGCACATAAACTTGGCTGTTTATGACTCACAGAAACCGTGCTGCTGCTGTTTGGTGCTGAGGTGGGGCTGTGTTGTTGTTTGTACGTCACCCCAAACGGGGCTGAGGCTGCTGGGGCTGTGAGGCCGTGCAGGCATTTGCTGACAACTCAGCAGTGCTGTCCACCAGCTTGGGCTCAGGTTAATTTCACTGTAGTATAGGATTTTTTTGCTTACTTTATTTTAATGAACAGAGTGCCTTATGATTTACAATATGTCCCAAGCTGCCTTGAAGTAAGGTTTGACTGAAGTACTGTGTGTTTTCATACCACAACAAAATTATTTTGCAGAAAGAATCTTTTCAAGCTAATTAGAATATAACATTTTTTTAAAACGAAATTTACAGTAATAATATCTGGTCATATTGGATAAAGCTCACAGTTTAATGAACCTTTTCTGTGATTTTTTTTTTGAACACTGTGCTGCTAGCAGTTTCAGGGTAACAGCCTGTCAGATTTTTTATGTAAACTTGTGAGAATTCCATATCATGTCGTCTGAGAGTATAAACTGCTCCAGTGGTAGCAGCTGTCTGTGGAAAAAGGATCAGAGACCTTGAATAGATGTGTTAAAAGTAATGTTCTTTTACTTGCTTGTTTAGATAGTGAATTCCCCAGGACTGATGTCATTATGTGCGTGGGTGCAGACAATGAAAGATCCCCAACTGGAGCCTCAATGTATTTCCACAAAGCCAATAAACAATAGCAACCAGAAGTGTGTTTGACTAATATTTGGTTTTGAGTTCCTCTGTGCTGAAGCAAAGCTGCATGGCACTGTCTTCAGCTCACAGTTCAAAGTACCATGTGGGCTCTTCCTCCCTGCACCTGATGTATACCCATGTAATGTATTCTCTTCACATTACTGTAGCAGTGTGGTGGTATTTCTGTGTGAAACCCCAGAAATGTAGTTTGAGCATCTTGAATTTAAGCTATTCTAACAAAATCTAGTTTTCTTCAGTATAACATGAACCATGTTGTATTAGTTTCCACAGGTGACAAAAAATATTACCTTTGTAAATCATAGTAGATGAAAGTGCACAAATTGAACCCTTCACGTGGAAGTAGGCTTTTGTAATTGGTGCCATTTCCTGACGTTATTTTCTATTTCTCTGTTAGCTCACTAGACGCTTGCCACCCATCAAGGAAGCCAAACCCAGGTTGCAGAAGCTGTTCCGTGACTTCTGGTTGTATTCAGTGCTCATGGGATTTGCTGTGGAAGGATCAGGTAGCGTAAATGTTAAGAGATAAATATTGCTGCTCATGTTTAAATCTGTGATGAACAGAAGGGGAACTGTTCTGTTTTGCTGTGAGATTCAGCACAGTACAACTTATCCTTGGACTTAATTTTTTTCTGAGCTAATACAGCAATTAGCTGTGACTTAAGTATGAATTTTGATTGCCAGGCTCCTGAGATGGAAGGTCATAGGCATGGGGTACAGAGGGAAAAAAGGAGAAACTTCTTATCCATGTAGAAGTTTTGTTTGGAATTGCCTAAGCGTGTGTTGTGTGTGGAACATGGACCACTTGTGTTGAGTGTTAGTGCTGAAGAGCATGGAAAATTGACTCTAGGAAATAGTGCAAAGCCTGATAACGCTGATTAGTCTTGTGAGTCTTAATACTGGTTATCTCCCCTGCCCCATCTTCCTCTTTATACTTGTGTTCCAGGTCTCTGGCCAGAGGAATGGTATGAAGGTGTATGTGAAATTGCCACCAAGTCTCCATTACTCACTTTTCCTAGCAAAGAACCACTTAGATCTGTTCTTCAGTACAATTCGGCCATGAAGAATGATACTGTGACTTCAGTAAGAATTAGTTCCTTCTACTGCCTCCTTCCATGATGTCTGTCAAGTGGTGCAGTAACCAAGAAATACTGTGGATTTCATTGACACAGAATGCTTTTAACCTGCCTCCTGTTAGTGAAAAACAGTTTATACAACTCTTTCAACAGCAGCGTACACAAATGCTTTGGGTTTCATTTTATTGTGTTAATACAGGTGTTTAGAGTGGTACACTATTTTGATTAGCTGTAGAAACCAGGTCTTTGTGAAGTTGGAAGCCAGCTCCAGTTGTCAGTAGTCAGTTTCATTCATTCTGTATCAGAGGCAAAACTTGAACTGTAGGAAAAAAAAAGGAAAAGAGGCAGCTTTGGAAAGAAACAATGCGTTTATTCTTTCTCCCTGTTCAAAGAAATGCATGTTACCTGAACTGCATCTTTTATCCTCTAGCCTGGTACTGGTATACTTCTCTGTCTCTAGTTTTTGCAGGATAGGTTTTACGTGAAGACTATTTATGGTATCAATGTAAGGTGAATTGTTGCAGATTTCTGTACTATTTGAGAGCCAGAGACATCATACAAGCTGCATGTGCCTAGGTATTTAATTCTGTGACATCAAAGCTTAGCACAACAGTACCATGAAGTTTCAGAAGTTGAACAGTATTAATGTTGATCAAAGTTATGTTTTATTTATTGTAGGTTGTATTTTGTCATGGTATAATTGCATGGAAACGAGTGGTTAGTTCAGCAGGGAGCTTGGTTTCAGTGTTCCATTTAATTCTGTATTTTGAGGGTCTGACTTGCTGAGTTAGAGCAGCTCGGTCCTAGTCTGCACACAGAGGCATCCTGGCATTATTGCTTGTGAACATTAAAAGAGTAATAGATGAAAGCAAATATTTTCACAACGCAAACTAATGTAGTCCTCCCACTTCAGATAACTCCATATATTCCTCTCTAGGCTGAATTAAATGAGCTGCGGAGTACCATAATAAATCTCTTGGATCCTCCTCCAGAAGTGTCAGCGTTGATCAATAAGTTGGACTTTGCCATGTCTACTTACCTCCTTTCTGTTTACCGCTTGGAGTACATGAGGTATCTATCATACCTTTTTCTCTGATGAATTATTTTTTTAAATGTTCAAGTCAGAATTGCCAGACACCATGACAAATGAGAATCAGTATTTTGAGTCCAGGTGGCTCCACTGAAGATTCCAAGACTAAGAATTCATCTGTACAGAAATCAGGGTAGGTAAAAGGATTTATGTAGCAGAGCACCAAAAATTAGAGCTCCTCTGTATAATAATTAATAGAAGATGGACAAAAAGGTTCTTTAATGGAGCATCTTGCAAGTTATAATGCATCTCCTGCACAGAGTTGAAGTCCTGTGCTTGCATCTCAGAAGGATAAAATATCTGAAAGATAATCTATTCTGTGAGGTTAGTGTAATGTAGGAGCTGTAAAAATGTGTGTGGTTTTTTTTGTAGTGAGTTTTTTCATCTCAGTTGTGTGTATTAGGTTGTACTAATTTAATTTCTATGGAATTGTGTTCATTGCTGCTATGCAAAGAGGTGTGTAGCTGAAAGCTGAGGTGAAGGTCTGGCAGTAAGGAAAGTAGGTAGAACCATGCCCATATTTTGTCTTTGACAATAACTGGCAACACGTACTGCCTTTATCAGAAACATTGGCTGTATTTTATAAACAATTTTTAATGTGTTATTTCCATCGTGCAAATTCAATAGAGACAAAGCCTGTAGAAATGCAAAAGATTGTATGTTTGTGGTGTTTGTATGTTTGCAGTGATTGTGTAAGTGCATCATCATCAGGTTTCCTGCTCCTGAAGTGTTGTGAAAGTTGTCTCAGTGGTGTTCTGTCACCTGGGCCCCCTGAGTTGAATGTAGAAACAAATAGCAATATCATGCTTATCGGAGACACAAAGTTGCCATGAAATGAATCGTGACTGTGTGTATGTGGTGTGCAACGTGGCATTAAAGTCTGTAGATTTGTGTTGAAGGTGTTTAAATAGAAGAGAAAAAAGCATGCAAAACCCTTCCTCTCCTAGGGTGTTGCGTTCAACTGACCAAGATCGCTTCCAAGTCATGTTTTGCTATTTTGAGGATAAAGCAATTCAGAAAGACAAATCTGGTAAGTTTACCTATCTAGGTTGTATTGCAGCTTGAGGTACTACGAAGTTATCTCCAGATATGCAAGACTAAATCAAATTAAGCAACTAAAAAATAAAATGAATCTTGTTCACTAGATTGCTGTTGCTTTATTCATGCTAAGAATGCTGTTTTTGGTTTGAACCAGCTTGGTTCAATGCTGGCTTGGTAAACATGAATGCTGTTTAACTGTGAAGTGTAAAGAAAACTTAATTCTTATGATCAAACGTGTGACTTCTGTCAATTCTTCAGGAATGATGCAGTGTGTGATAGCTGTTGCTGATAAGGTGTTTGAAGCTTTCCTGACGATGATGGCTGATAAAGTAAGTCACATGGCAACTAAAATTTAAAATTAGTCTACAAGTTCTTATTCAGTTTATGAAAGTGTGCTTGGCTTTATACTTTGGTGTGTGTTTTAGCCTAAAACCAAGGAGAATGAAGAAGAGCTGGAGCGACATGCTCAGTTTTTACTGGTGAATTTTAACCACATTCACAAGAGGATCAGGAGGGTTGCAGACAAGTACTTATCTGGTCTGGTAGACAAGTGAGTATAGATTTCACTTCTCTGTTCTTTTCACATTGACTGCTCAGTGAATACTCGTGCAATTAAGGAAAACAGTCATGTGGATTTGGTGGCTTGTACTTCTGCTGAAACATCACCTTGTAAAATAACATCCAACAGTATTTTTAATCCAGTCTCTGCTTAAAATGTCTGTGTCTGCTTAGCATTCCCATGGATGGAGCGAAGCAAAGCATCCATGAAATAAATGCAATATCAACTCCAATGGAATAGCTTTACTTAGCTTGCTTTTTAGAGAGCTTTCAAAGATGTATTGAGCCAGTCTGTTGTGAGCCAAGGCAAGCTTTGTGATTTCTGCAGAGAATGAGTTTCCCAGTGCTCTTTTAGCAGCTCAGTTTCTTGATTAAAATAATTTCCTTCCTCAGCTCTCTGCAGTAACCGTGTTTCTGAATCCTGTCTTGCTCTAGATTTCCCCACTTGCTGTGGAGTGGAACCGTGCTGAAGACTATGCTCGATATTCTGCAGACACTGTCACTGTCTCTTAGTGCAGTAAGTTCCTTTTTAGTGATGCTATTAGGAATCCAATCCTTTTTTTTTTTTCCTTCATTAAACTGAATTTTTTGCTTTGTTTTCAGTTTATTTGGTATTTCATAGTGCTTGGAAGTTGTCAGATGTTCAGAAAATCAAATTTAGCAGTGAAGAACATATGGAATTACTCATTCTGGATTGTAACTGTTGAACTATCTCATTTTAAATGACAATTTTTGGATAGTTTGCTTTTGATTTTTGAATAATGGTTGTCAGATTATTCCATTTCCAATGTGTGTATGTGTATTTATATCTTTTGGATTTAGTGCATGTTATTAATCTGTAATACTAGAAATATTATATATTAGTATTTTTGAGGATGGAAATACTGTAAGTTCTGTTTTTGTACTAAATCTTGAGGAGAAGGCTTTGGATTTTTAGAATTATACTGGAAACCTAACTGGAATAAAAAACATCTCTTAGAGCTGTTCAGATTGACTTTGAGAGCAAATGTGAGCAAGATGGTGTGGTAAATCAGACTTTGTATTTGGGGAGAGTGTTACCTGTATTGTTCAAGTTAAGTGACGATGAATTTTATTTTATTGAGAATTGGTGGTTGTTTCTGTTTAGGATATTCACAAGGACCAACCATACTATGACATTCCTGATGCTCCATACAGAATAACTGTCCCTGACACTCATGAAGCCAGAGAGGTAGGCAGTCCTCCTTGATTTATCAAACAACCAAACAATGCCTCGTTTTCTTTGTCTCAGAGGTAACTTAGCTCTGAGCTACTCTAAATACTAAATAGTCCTTTTTGAAAATTACTGCCTGGGGTAAAGTTTTTCTAATACAATCTGACACATGACATTTGTGTTTGTCAGAATCTTATAATTTCACTTGGCATGAAGTGTTCTTTGCTCACCAAGGGTACATTTCTATGTTACAGAAGAATTTAAGCGTATAATGCTGCTGCAACCTGTCTCAGTGCCTGTGTTACTTATTACACCATTAAAGCCTGTGCCTCGTGTTAGGTATTCTGTAATTTACTGATTTTTTGATGCTTTGTTAATCTAGAGTATAGTCAAGGATTTTGCTGCACGCTGTGGGATGATTCTGCAAGAAGCAATGAAGTGGGCTCCCTCTGTTACAAAATCTCATCTCCAGGTAATGAGCCTGTTTCTGTGAAACAATTTGACCATTGTATATCTTCAAAATTAGAATTAAATTGTGTTATTCTTGGTGTTGCTGTTTTTTTCTCAGACTGTTGAAGCTTCATTTTAAATTTTGTCATGTTAATATTTTCCTTATAATATTGCCGGAGTATAACTAGAATTGTTGCTTTAATGTAGTCTAAACCTGAATATCTTCAACATAACAGGTTTGTGAACAATTGATCATCTTGGTCTTAATTCAGAAATAAAAATTTGATATAATGGAATGCTCTGCCTGGCGAAGTTCAGAATAGGTAACTTAAAATACCAGCTGAACTGAAATGTGTAGTTAGGTTGTAAATGTTGTTTCTTATTTCCCTCTTGGGAGGATGGTTTTTCCATCTTTGCAGTTAATTTTTTTGAATACAGTGAAACACCATTATCTGTGAGACTGTGGTAAACTACAGATGTCAGTTTCAGTGTGAATGTAGTAAATGCTCACATGGCAGAGTTCAGTAGAAAGTGGTTAAAAAAACCAAAATCTCAGCAAAGACTACAGAAGACTCATTATGATGTACTAATAAAATAAAATACTTTAAACAAGAAGTCTCACTGCAGTATAATGGAGTTCTCTTTTTGTTGACCCTTTGCTAAGTAGTTGCAGAAAATGTGTAGTCCAGATTCGACTGGCATTCTGTCTACCTAGAGATGATAACAACATTTCTGGGGAGAGTCAAGACCCATCTTGGACACTGAAAATCTACCTGGAGTTTACATTTTCTTTCCTAAAAAAAAAACACCAAGAAACAAAAACAAACAAAAAAACCCCCCAAAACCCCATAACCCCAAGGGATCTATCCTTATGGAAAAAAATAATGGTATTCTTATGTTCATGTTCCATGGAGTCCAAAGCACTTTGTTTTGTAAGATTTTTTTGTGAAAAGTGATTCTGTTTAAAAAGGACCTCAGCTTTGAAGTATGACCTTGTTCATGTCATCCAGTTACAAAATGGAACAAGACTTGCTCTTTGCGAATCTAGGATCATGTTCAGGGTTGCTTTTTGCTGGGGAACAGTGCCTACAAGGGATGAATAGAGACAGTCTACTTGCCAGATACGTGTGTAATTAAGTCATCTGCAGTGATGCAACGCTTGCTTATCAGCTGCCTTGTTTTGAAAAGCACAGTAGTTTTCCAACAAATGTTTTTCTTTGTGCATCAGGAGTACCTAAACAAACATCAGAACTGGGTGTCAGGTTTGTCCCAGCACACAGGACTGGCTATGGCTACAGAAAGCGTTCTACAGTTTGCTGGCTACAACAGACAGAACACCACTTTGGGCGTGAGTATTTGTTTGCTCGTGTAGCTGTCGTGTTAATTTTAGAATATTCAGTTTAGCCAGATAATGTGGAGTTTCTAAATCATCTTCATCATAGCACTTGAAAATTACTCAGATATCTTATTTCTTTCCATCTCAAGTCGAAATCATAGAATCATGGAATGGTTCAGGTTGGAAGGGACCTTAGAGATCATCTTGTTCCATCCCCCCTGCCATGGGCAAGGACGCCTCCCACTAGACCAGGTTGCCCAAAGCCCCATCCAGCCTGGCTTTGAATACTTCCAGGGAGGGAGCATCAACGACTTCCCTGGGCAACCTGTTCCAGTGTCTCACCACCCTCACAGTGAAGAATTTCTTCCTTATATCTAGTCTAAATCTACCCTCTTCCAGTTTATAACCATTACCCCTTGTCCTGTCATTATCTATCCTTGTAAAAAGCCCCTCCCCAGCTTTCCTGTAGGCCCCCTTCAGGTACTGGAAGGCTGCTATCAGGTCCCCCCGCAGCCTTCTATTGGAAGAAATATCTTCCAATCATGTTATTTTTTGTAAATTGCTGAAAAGTAGGCTGCTAACAAGCAAGAAAGTAAAACTGTATCTAAGGCCTTTTAAGAAATTTTTAGAGATGCTTTTGTTAGTTTGAAAGTAGTATCTTTGTGTAAGGGTGAAATGAGCTGCTTTCTAGAATAGCGATGTAGGTGAGCCATGCTTGTTTGCTCTAATTTTACATAGGTTCACTCAAAGTATGCTTTTGCGTTGCACATTTCAGCCAGTTCTGTGCAGTTTATTACATTTTCTTTTTTGTCATATATGGTTGTGATTTCTGGTTTCCTGAAGAAACACCTTGTAGAATCCGTTGTATCGTCCAACAGCTTGTTTTCCAGCAGCAGCTCTGAAACTGTTCTCACCCGTAGTGATAGCAGGATTTCCTTTTGGCTTCTCTCTTACCGTCATCCTTCTAGGCATGCTAGTCACTGCATGTCAATAGGATGAAGAGCTCCCCCAGGACTTAGGAGTGCCGTGATGTAGTTCCCTAAAGAGGCGAGATGAAAAACCTTAGTAGAATATAGAATGTGCTGGAGGAAACTTTTAAAAGTGGAAAGAAAATAAAATAAACGTCTTTTTCATTTTCACAGTATTTGTTTTGATTAGGGCCCTCTACATGTCAAGAACTGTACTGAAAGAAGGATGCTAGGGATTAACCAAGTGACAGAAAACTGTCGATTTTAGAATTTCAGTACCTTTTTAATTTCAAAAATTGTGTGTGTGTAAATTTTGGAAAAAATTTCAAACTGTATACATGGAACTAATGCACATGTTCCTTATTTCATTTTTATTAGTCGTGGTACCTTTGTACTTAATAGTCCTGATACTATTCTGATTATAAGCACAAAGAAACTAAACTTAAAACATAGCTAAAGGTATAAAAGGAGAAAAGATGAGTGGTTGGATGTGAACCGTATAAATAGCTGTATGTGATCTGGTCATAGGCAACCCAGCTGACTGAGAGACCTGCCTGTGTGAAGAAGGACTACTCCAACTTCATGGCTTCTCTGAATTTGCGCAACCGCTATGCAGGAGAGGTGGGTACACGCTGCTTGAGTGTGTGGAGTGTTCACCAGCTCTGGCATCAGGGGATGTTGCCCCATTCAACCTAAATTATTCTGTGATTCTACGTTCTTTTAAGCACGGACTCTAAAGTTAAATTTGTTCAAGGTAATGGATATGATTTTCCTGGGTTATTAAGCAGCTTACTTTACTGTTGATCTTGTAAGAAGTTCTTAGATTGTACGCAAAGCTGAGTAGCATTAGTGAAATAGAAATGAGACCTGTTTGTAGTGGGTTTCCTTACTCAGCACATGACCAATACCAAACTAGACTCCTGAAGATATTGTTCTTTGTTGAAAAACTCATTGTATTTTACAGGTTTCTGGAATGATTCAGTTCTCAAATGCTACAGGACGAACATCTGACCTGAATAAGCTGATGGTCAAAGAGCTGAACGATGCTCTTGAATTAGGCCAGACTGAATTCTACACACAGGCCATGTTTAAGTTGACTGCACTGTTAATAAGCAGCAAAGGTAATGAAAACCAAATGGAGTTCTGCTTTCTGGATGTGAATGCCACGTGTAATAACCACAAAAGCTATCAAAATACAAACTCCATATGCATCAACTCAAAGCAAAACTGTGTTTTGAGTTTTTTCAGTTAGGCTAATATTAGGGAAAAGGCACACAAACTAGAAGCTATTTATTAGCTATTTTCATGCTGATGATGCATTTATTTATTCTGCTGGAGAAATCCGTGTGAATGTTTCTTTTCAGATTGTGATCCCCAACTCCTTCACCATCTGTGCTGGGGACCTTTGCGAATGTTCAATGAACATGGCATGGAAACAGCAATTGCTTGCTGGGAGTGGCTGCTTGCTGCCAAGAATGGAATAGAAGTGCCGGTAGGAAGCTGTTTAACTATTCTTTCTCTGCCCCACAAGAGGTGGGGGGAAGAAGAATATATGGCGAGATCCACAACTATTGTGGATCTGTGTCAAATAAAGATATGAAATGCATTGTTAATCACTTCAGCCTGCCAGGAAATGTGCTTTCCATGCAAGAAGATGCTCCTGAAACAGGAAATGCTGTAATCTTGCTTTTTGCAGTTCATGCGGGAAATGGCAGGAGCCTGGCAAATGACAGTGGAGCAGAAAGTTGGCTTGTTTTCTGCTGAGCAGAAAGAAGCAGATCCATTGGCAGCCTCAGAAGAGAGCCAGCCGAGGCCTTGTCCACCAGAGGTCACCCCACATTACATCTGGATAGAGGTGTGTATTTCTTGTGGAATGTCCCACCTGCGGTGGTGTTGCAGCGGTGCTTTGATTAAGCTATTCTGCACCATTGGTTATCATAATTTGGAAAGATAGTGGAGTCCCTCTGCCTCAAAGCACAGAGACATCCTCTTTCTAGAGGAGCATAATAACTGAGAGGGAGAAAGCATCTGAAACAGAAGAGACTGGTTTGTTTGGCTTTGAGATTTGGGGAAAAAAAAAACAAAACATTAAAAGATGACTAGCGCATCTCTCTGTCTCCTTCTCAGTTTCTGGTGCAGAGATTTGAAATAGCCAAGTACTGCAGTTCGGACCAAATAGAGATCTTCTCCAGCCTGCTCCAGCGGTCTCTTTCCTTGAACATTGGAGGGGCAAAGGGCAGTCTGAATCGGCACGTGGCAGCGATCGGGCCCCGTTTCAAGTGAGCGGGGTTTCTTTTCCTTGGTGGAAGCAATAAGGTTATGGAGGTGTGGGAGAAAGGAACTCAATACTGAATGCTTGATTTGTTCTTGGCTTCTAGTGGTGAAAATACTTTTAAAAGCCTGTAATGATGCAGAGCCTAAGCTTTGTTTTCAAAGGGGTTAACTTTCATTTGAAAGTCATTTTTGGTGTTTCAGAAAACTTCATGGGATGAGTTGGATTCAATGATCCTTGTGGGTCCCTTCCAGCTCGGGATATTCTATAATTTTATACAGTGAATCATCTAGGTCATGGATCTAGTCAGTGCATCAATTGGGAGTAATTTCGCTCCATCCATTAGTTTTACTTTTTGTGTCCTGACGGCTTCAGCTTTGTGTCCTGACAGCTTTAGGAACAGGCTGAAGATATAACAGTTTGCCAAGAGCTAGGAAACAGACACTTCTCCATGAGTTGAATGGAATTATAGCTGTAGTGTAACTATAGTTTGTATGGTGTTTCATTGGTCACCATTTTGGGAATGTCAAAGTTTTCCTTCTCTGAACGTTTTGCATATTAGGTTGCTGACACTGGGATTGTCTTTGCTGCATGCTGATGTGGTTCCAAATGCAACTATTCGAAATGTTTTGAGAGAGAAGATTTATTCAACTGCCTTTGATTATTTCAGGTACTTTGCTGCTACTCGCTAGAAGTGCGTGTGCTTTTCCCCTAAACCTCCTATAATAGTTTAAAGCACCAGCTGTCTTTTTCCTCTAGTGATTTAACTTCCTTTCCTTGTTTGCCCATTCTAACAAAGGCTTCAAAGGCTTTTCCTTCCCTTGTGCTTCTGTGTAGTTCATAAACCGTCTTGATGAGGCTTAGATACAAGTTCAATTTTTTAATGTGTGGTTTGTAAAGTTGTAACTTCAAGAATGTTGCAGTTCTTTTCTTTCTGTTCTTTTCTTTGGTGTTTATTCAACGCTCAGAACTGCACCTAGATGTAAGATGTAAAGAATGGCTATTACAGAGCATGTGGCTGAAATGCTATTTTATCATTTTGAAAGTACAGCCACGCTGAATTTGATTTCATGATTTGACATTAACACAGCAGAAAATAATGTAGTTAATGGGAGTGTCTGGCAGTGTGAGGAGATCAATCTTAATACTAAATTTCAAATGAATCCAAGATACTGACAGGCTGCCACCTTAGTTTTCAGTTATAATAGGAAGCTTCAATCAGAATGAAGCAGTAAGGATAAAATACAGCAACATGGAGTCTCATCCCTTGTAGATTGTGGTCAAAAGGAAAAAAAGAAAAAGTAGTCTTGATTAGTTTGTGTCTTGCTTTTCTTCGTTTGTTTTTAATACATTCAACGTTATTTGTATGATTTCCTGAAGTTGTCCCTCGAAGTTCCCTACACAAGGGGAAAAGAGGCTTCGTGAGGATATCAGCATATTGATCAAGTTTTGGACAGCAATGTTCTCAGACAAAAAGTATCTGACTGCAAGCCAGCTTGTGCCACCTGGTGAGTTCCTTCCTCTGCAGTTTCAAAAGCTGGTTGTTTCTTCGATTACGTTCTATATCAGATCTGTGTTCTGTTGTTAGATAATCAAGACACCAGGAGCAACCTGGATATCAACGTTGGGTCTCGGCAGCAGGCTACACAAGGATGGATAAATACCTACCCTTTGTCCAGTGGCATGTCAACCATATCTAAAAAATCAGGTATCTTCTTAATTGTAACCAGCTCATTATGGCCAGCTTTACTGCATATTCTGTATGGTGGTGTTGCTTAAAGTCAATATTCAACATTGGGCTCATGTTCTCCTGGCAGAGTACTTAATTACCAGTGCCAAATTCTGGAGAGGAGAAAAAAAGGGGAAAAAAAGTGTCCCACTGATAGCAAGCAGCAAAGTTTTGAAGTAATCTGTTTCGTTTGATAGAATGTTAAATTCTGTAGTGCAGAAGATTTAAGAATGGAGGTCAAGATGTGTTGAAATCCTGTAAAGAAATTGCCTTGTTTGTGTGAACATGCCCCTAGTGCTTTTTGGGGTCAATGGAGTGGCATTAAACTGTGAACTGTGTTTTTGTACAGTTGTAAACTATATGCTCTTTCTTTTTAGTAGGCTGTTGTGTTTCTAAAGTGAGGGCAACGCTGGCTAAATTAGCTTTCCTGTAGCCTGTTGTACTCCATATATTCAGAGAAAAACTGCACAACGTGTAGCTGCATTGCTGACTTTCTGAGATCACTCCAGTGTATGTTTACAGGTGTCCTGTGGTGATTCAGTTTTCAAGTGTAGATGTTGCCAGGTGTGAGATGTTTGAAAACAGCATTTAGCATGCAGAACAAAAGCACTGAAGACTTTTTTTATCCTTTTCTCAAGGAATGTCAAAGAAGACTAACAGAGGTACGCAGCTGCACAAGTACTACATGAAGCGAAGGACATTACTGCTCTCATTGCTGGTGAGTTATTGCAGAAGAATGGGGAAACTGTGTGAGACTTTTTCATGATACATTAACTAAAGTAGCATGAGTGTGACATGAGAGTATTTTTCCTTCCAGAAAATATGTATTTTTTTTCCTGTTTCCCTTAGGCTACTGAGATTGAACGCTTAATCACATGGTACAATCCTCTCTCCTCCCCTGAACTAGAGTTGGATCAAACTGGAGAGAGCAGTGTTGCAAACTGGAGGTCTAAGTATATCAGTCTTAGTGAGAAACAATGGAAAGATAATGTGAATCTGGCTTGGAGCATTTCTCCTCATCTTGCTGTACAGCTGCCCACCAGGTGAGAAATTCCAAAAGAAAAAGCTGATGTAATTCCTGCTGCCTTCCTTAGAAATTGAGTGGATACAGGCACTATAAGTACTGATGGTACTTGTTCCTGTGTGCAGCCTCCTCGTGTACTTCACAGCTGATTGAGACCTCTCAAATAAAAAGAACTGGATTACTTAAAAGATCCCTTCCATCCATTTTATGCTAACACTGTAGACAGTGTTTTGTTCAGCAGAAATTGTTTGTTTTTTTAATAGTGTTTAACCCATTAGCAGGCATAGCACTTAAATGATTCTAAAAGTGTCTTTGAATGAAGTGTATATATTGGCTTGCACTTTAATAAGTATGCTAGGAGAATTAGCATAGTTGGCTTTGGAAGGGAAAGGAAATTCTTTCCTTCTTACAACAGTGATAGTTTTTGCCAAGCAGAGTTCTGTGTGCAGGTTTCTGTAGAATCCCAGACACTATATTTCAGCCAAGAATTCAGTAATGGGCTAAAATACTAGCAGTTTGCACAAAAGCACTGGATGAGGACCAGTTGTTTCTGAATCCTCCTTTGACAGCATATTGTTTCCTCATTGTTTCATAGTTGGACTATTTGTTTATTAAGCTTATACTTTTCTGCCTTTTCCTGTTTTCCTCTTAATGTAAATAGAAGAGGCTTTCAAAATTTTCTAGTAAGGTTATTGTATTCCTGGTTATATTTAGATTTAAGAACACTGAAGCTATTGGAACAGAGGTGACTCGTCTGGTTCGGTTGGACCCAGGAGCTGTTAGTGATATTCCTGAAGCAATAAAGGTACAGTGAATATTTATACACAGGGCCCCAGAATGGCTATTTTGTTCAGTTATGTTGGAAAATACAGTCTTAGCACAGCATATGTTCTAGTGCTAAGCATATTTCTGTAGGGGAGATTAACAGAACAGCTGTGGAAATAAGATGCTGAGGCAAGAACTGCCGGAATAAGAGTAGGTGGCAAGTTAGCACTTGTTCCCAGGTATATTCTCACCATACATGGAATATCTCAAAACACAGCACTTGCAGTACAGCCACTGTTTCTGTTCTTTTTGCTTAATACATGAGAAGACCACTCGACCAAGTCATGGTGAGCACTGCTCCTGAAGTTATTTTGAGCTTAACCTGTTCTCTGTGTGAAGCTGCCAAACCTCTTAAAATGGAGGAGGCTTGTTATGCTGATCTGCAATAAAGTGTTCTGCACATCACCTGTGCAACAGACCACAAGAAAACTGCACCTTCTTTGACTGTTACAAAAGGACTCATCTGTTCTTCTTTTTCCTCATGCTAGAGCTCCTCTGTTGTGCTTTTAGTAATTTGACCTCATTAAATTCATGTGGTGATCTGGGAGGTGGAATGATTCCAATAGTTAGATTCCATGGAAGATAACATAGCTGTGGTTTTGTAAATTAAATGTAGCACGTTTCACTTGCCCTGCTATAGTAAGCTAGATAGCATTACCATCTGATGTGTATTTCCCAGACATTACTGGGTGCTGTAAACTCCTAACGTGCCTGACCTGCTTTTTCAGTACCTGGTTACCTGGCATACAATTGATGCTGATGCACCTGAGCTCAGCCACGTTCTGTGCTGGGCACCGACAGATCCACCAACTGGCCTTTCCTATTTTTCAAGCATGTATCCACCACATCCTCTAACAGCTCAGTATGGGGTTAAAGTCCTGCGATCTTTTCCTCCGGTAAGCTGAGTTCCAAGAGAGCCTTAACTCTTAGTTATGGTCACAGTCATTGTGGCCACAGGCTGCATTTTAGTACTGTGGAAAGACATGAATGTGAAATGGGCACACCTCAGTGGAGGGTGTGAATAGACTGGGATGAAAATTTAAAGTTGAAAGTCCCACATAATACTGGCTTCTGTACTTGCAACAATTCTGTCATATATCACACCAGCTTGAATTCTTCAGTGTTCCTCTCAAATAGTTCCAAATTTTCCTCTCAGTGGAGAATTTTTTAATACTTGTCATACTTAGATGAAGACTATAAAATACATGATCATATTTTTGAAGTTGGGCAGAGCAGAAAAATCCTTATATTTGAGGAGATGGCATATATATCGTTTAAAATATAAGCAGTGATTTTTGCAATTTTTTTCCATCACATAACTGAAGGAAACTTTTCACTGTGCACGTGACCTATCTTCTCTTCTTGGTTACGAAAACAATAACAACAAAAATTCTAACATCTTTTCTCTTTCAGGATGCCATTTTATTCTACATTCCACAGATCGTGCAGGCATTACGGTATGATAAGGTGAGGATACGAAACAGCTGCATCTGAACCAAGCAAACTTTGAAAACAGCTTTCAGACTTAAAACTGCAAAACAGACAAAATTTAAGCTTAGAATAATACTGCTTATTATCATGCTGTATCTAATGCATAAAAGACAAATGTCTCTAGAGAGTACACCTCTTTTATGCTGCCCCTGGGATGAGTACGATTCCCGTGTACCCTTCAGTTTCTTTTGTAAGTTTGTTCTTATTCCCTGGAATTTCTGTGGAACTGTGCAAGCATGTAGTTCTTCACACCAAAGTGTGCAGTCTGTAAGACACTATTTCTGATATTGCAGGAGTGTTTAGTGATGTCAAGCAAGACCAATGTCTCTGCTGCATTTCCTGTGCACTGTGCACCTAGTAGGAGATCTCCAGATCTTAAGGAGATGTGAAATCCCAATAGAACATAAAGAAAATGGCATGAAAGTGCAAAATTAGTGATGGAATATGTCAGTAATAAAGCTGAAAACAATTCAGGTCACTTCTCTACCTGTTAGAATACACTGTCATTCTTCAAAGGCTTTTTAGCTACATGAATGAGATTGCAGTGGTCTTCTTTTAATCCATTAGATATTTTTGTATTTGAAGATTTGCTGTTAGTAGCAGTAACATTGAGTCTGCTTGAGTTGTAATGATCTTTGCTTATTGGACTGGCTGTGATTGCAGATGGGTTATGTTAGAGAATACATCCTATGGGCAGCTGCCAAATCCCAGCTCTTGGCTCACCAGTTCATCTGGAACATGAAAACTAATATCTACCTGGATGAAGAAGGACACCAAAAAGATCGTGAGTTCTTCGAAATCCAACCTAGTTTAACTCCTTTCCTTTCCTCAGTTCAGACTAAATCTCCTTCCTGCTTTCTCTTTTGGCAGGGGGAATCCCTTTAGCTGGGAACTTCCATTTGTAGAGATAGGGCGTGTTCTGTAGAAGTGCTCTACCTGACAAAAGAGAGGCAGCAATGTTTGCATCAATACTTTCTTTTTTGGCTGTTCCCATCACACATATCGTTTAGCTTTCTGAAATAAGCTTCTGACACAGGTGCTTCCTTTTTCACATGCAGCTGACATTGGGGAACTCCTGGAGCAGCTAGTAGAGGAGATAACTGGCTCATTATCTGGCCCAGCAAAGGAGTTCTACCAGCGAGAATTTGATTTCTTTAATAAAATCACCAACGTTTCAGCCATTATCAAGTAAGTGTTTTACTGCAGAGGGCGTGCTCTTTTGGGGCTTGCAGTTCTGGAAATTACCAGTGTCAAGGTTAACTGGCTAAGTTGCTTTTAGTGGTATTGAGATAATGTCTTCAGGAGAAAAGAATTACTCATATGATAAGAAAAGGATTTTTCCTTCTTTAAATGTAACTTAAGTCGCAGTGGGATGCAAGAGCCCATTTTACTTTGACTCTTAGGGATAATTGGTATCTGGCCTAATCTCTGTGCTTGGATCTAGCAGTTCTGTCTGAAACAGCTATAATTCAAGCCATAGGTAAATAGTTTACCTTCTGCTAAAACTCCATGAAACTTTTTCCTCTTCACAAGGAGATCTCATTGTGTAGTGCAACACGAAGGAGTTTTCTTTTTGCATATGTATTTTTCCTTCATTTCTAAACTGTGGTTACGGAGAAAGACACACTGTCATAAAGAGAGGATTGTTGATCTTCACAACTGAAGGTCTTGCTCACAGAGATTCTCACTGCTGACTTCAGGAAGATATAGGTAGTTTAACTTTTATAAAGTTAGCCAGTGGATGGCAGCAGCTTAGCTCTACAATCTGTAAAAGTGGTTTTATTGCATATCTTTAAATAATCCGTGTTATTTGAGTCATATAAAATGTGTTTCTCAGAACATACCTCCTTTAAAATGAAGCTTTGCAAACCAGCAGTATAAAGGCAGCAGGCTAAAGGGCACTTGCTTCACAAAAACTACCAAATATTAGGTGTCTTCTGTGTGCACTTCAAAATGTTTTCACCCAGTAAGATGATTTAAAGGGGGCATTGGGGCCTGAATACCTTGATATTTTGGATGAAATCAGAATATAGTTTGTTAGTATAAGTCATGATCAAGCAACTGTTAATAATTGTGCATTGCAAGCATTGCATTTTGCACCTCAGACTTAAAAACATCTGTTTTTTTATGCATTTCCTATGTAAAGACAACACAGAGGAGATGCTGTTTGCTTCGTAGGTGGCATAAATGAAAAAATGCATCATCTGTAATGATTTCATTGTCTTAAGTATTATGTTGCTGCTTCAGTAATTTATTGTACTGCTTAAAGCTAGAGCATAAGTAGCACCTTTCAGTTACATGCTGCTACACCAGGTGAGTGTGCAATTGCATGACTGACTTCAGTAGATGGTTAACACAAGTGCCTGCGCAAATTGGGTAATTGCACGTGCTAATCGTTAACCATGTTACCAATTATCCAGCTGACACCTGCAGTCATGCTAAGTATGTGAACAAATTAGGCGTGTAATTGCATAGGTATTTTGCTGGCTTGTCCTTTTCCAGTTAGCTTATATCACTTCCAAAGCAATGCTCTTATTCTGGAGCAAGGTCCACAAGGGAAAAATATAGTGGTGTAACTATAGCACTGCTTACAGAAGCATACTTATGCTCAAATTTCTCTATAAGGAAATGTCTTCATACTTAATTCTCTGCTCTTATGCTGTTTGGTTTTGACAGCTATCTACATGTCAAATCAGTGTTACATCTACAAAGCAAAGACTACATGTACAAAGCAAGGACTTCAGTCAGTCAGTGGTGCAGTAAGAGATCTTTGTCATTACAGAAAGAAACAGTGGAGCTTTGTATAAATCTGAAACAAACTTCAGGGTAATACATAAAGCAGTATATAGAATGTAGTTATATAAAATATTATTCATCTTTCTAGGCCATTTCCTAAGGGAGATGAAAGAAAAAAAGCTTGTTTGAGTGCCCTGTCTGAAGTGAAAGTGCAGCCTGGTAAGAAGTGATGTAATCATATAATGCAGCGGTATTTTTGCATTCAGTGCTGTCTTTTCTGTAAGCAAATGTTGAAATGTCTGGCACGTGGCTGCTCACAGTTTTGGTGCTGGTGACAAGGTGGCTGTTCTTCAATTCCAGCTGGATTTTTTATCTCTTGAAACAACTCAGATATTTTTACCAGCCATTAATTTCTATATGGTGCATCAAAGCTTTCTCCAAAGCACTTGCAGTCGAATTAGATAACGCAGGTAAAAACAGCAACGTATGTCTGATGAGAGAAGGGAAACTCTTCTCTATTGAAGCCCCATCTGAGTCTTCCCTTTAAGATGGACTTTAAAACTTTATCTTGACCTCTGTCTAACAGACCTCAGTTCTCCTGCCGTGTTTGGGTTGCTAAAGGCCCTCCCTAGTGTGCTGGGCATGCTGCCACATCTTACTAGAAACTAGTCTAAGAGAAGTCTTCTCCGTACGTTTCTGTGGTAAAGATTCTGCAGTATTGGTTCAAAACTGTATTCTGTGAGTTTCTGGCAATTGCCAGCCAAAGAGGAGGGTACTGCATTCTTTGTGGCTCACAGACCATAATCTCCAGTTTATCTCTAATGTTGATTTAATTAAAAAGTATGTGCTGGAGTTACAGACACTAAGAACAGTTTTTCTCCAAGTATCCCTGTCGGACTGGCCAGTTAATTTGTTCTGTGCTCTCTGCTCCATTTGCAGGCTGCTACTTGCCCAGCAATCCTGAAGCTATTGTTCTGGACATTGATTACAAGTCAGGAACCCCTATGCAGAGGTATTCTTCCATTAATTCATGATATTTAGTTTTCTATAAATCTTTGTTTGGCTAACTTGCACTCATCATCATCTTTGTGTTTATCACAATTTAGTGCAGCAAAAGCACCCTACCTGGCCAAATTCAAAGTGAAACGATGTGGAGTTAGCGAGCTTGAAAAAGAAGGTTAGTAAATGGGTCTTAATCATTGATGCTACTAATTAAGAGTCAGCAATTCCTTTAAAATCGCCTGCTTTTAGTGACCTGTGCTGCTGCAGTAAAAAAGATTTCCATATTGAACTTTATCTGCAATAGTTCAGCTCAGAAATTAAACTGCATAAAACGGAAAGAGAAATTTCTAAATCTTAAGTTCATTTTTTTGCCTTTTTTCTTGTCTTTTTTTTTTTCCCCCTTCTTTTAAGTCCCTGGAAACAAGCCACATAAGTATTCTGAAGAAATGTGAACAGTTACTTTAGACTAACGTATAAATTAATTGCCTTTCTGTGGTCTTCAGAGTGTAGCAAACTCCAGGCTCTGGCAGCTTTTTCTCATAATAAATTCTGTGGGATATTCTAACTGAGTAACTTAATGTAATTCAGGCATTTATCAAGTAAATCATGGAAATTACTTTGATATATATGTTCCAGTCCTAGTATAGAAAGGAAACTGCCTTACAAATTCACCTTGCAAAGCAGAAATTCTTGTAGTGGACCTGCAGTGTGAAATGTGGTTTTGGGCTTGTCATGGTGGAAAGTTACTGATTGAAGTGCGTGTCTGGGCTTTGCTTTGTACTCTTCTTGCAGGTCTGCGGTGTCGCTCGGATTCCATAGATGAAAGTGCAGAAGAAGGGGTGGACAGCAAGAAAATCTGTTGGCAGGCAGCTATCTTTAAAGTGGGCGATGACTGCAGACAGGTACAAAGCTGCTAGGCTTTGCAGTTACATAAAACAGATTGGTAGGTGACAGCATGAAAGAAGGAAATAACTTTACAGTGGAAATTGTTTTTCTCTGGAATTTTGAGAATCCCCACTAGGTATGCGCTAGAGGAGAGAATTGTTTTATACCTGAGGGAAGGGAATTGTGTTGTACTACTACAGAAAATCTGATTTGGAAACAAATAATTCTTACAAGACAGTTCATCAAATGCAAAATTCTTTTTTATAATATATTTTTCAATTGAACTATTGGTAACATGGAAGTAGGTTCCGAGGTGACGTCTTGTATGTTGAAGCTTGATTGTTTTTGATTAAAGGGGAATGCTAGCTATCATCTCTGGAGTTATTAGTAGTCCTCTTAATCAAAGAATGATAGAAAGGTCATCAGCAGTTAAATCTTTGGTATTGCTCACTACCCACTTGAACAACATTCATCTTTTCTCTTCTGATTTTGTCCAGAGCCACAGTGTATGCACAAGCACACATCTGCAGACCTTCTGGGGGAACTTAATGTTCACTTCAGAGTTCTTCAGAGCATTTTTGTCATCTGACTTGTGATCCGTAACCCCTGTAATGCTTGTGCATTTTTTTCTTGTATAACAGGACATGTTAGCTTTACAAATCATCGATCTCTTCAAGAACATATTTCAGCTGGTGGGCCTGGATCTTTTCGTGTTTCCATACAGAGTGGTGGCCACAGCTCCTGGGGTAAGTGGGCAGTTAATTGTACTACTGTAGAATATAGTTCCTAATTAAAAAAATTTTTCTCTTCCAGCTCACACAAATTTCTGTTTCTGCAAGGAAATACTGCCCACATTGCTTATGCCAAATATTTGAAGTACCACTGAGACAGAGTCTTTCCTCTCCTGCTTCCTGCTTTTCTAAAGCTTTTGGCTCTGAAATTTTGCTGCTTGTGGTTATTCATTTTTATTGTTTGATTTGGGGATTGCATTGTGCATGTCTCTGGAAAGTAACAAATTGTATCTTATGTTGCATGGAAATTCTCAAACTTTGGAGATACTTTTTTTTAATGAATGAACTAGAAATTCTGTGTTCAGTGATCTGTAGGCTTCCCCACGTATCCCAGGGGCCCTCTATGACTGCCAAGAGCCATGAACAAAATATATGTTGGGAGCGTGCTTTACAGACCTGTTTCTCTTCTTCCCCTTCAGTGTGGTGTTATTGAATGCATTCCTGACTGTACATCCCGTGACCAGCTGGGCAGGCAGACAGACTTTGGGATGTATGATTACTTTACAAGGCAATATGGAGATGAGTCGACCCTTGCATTCCAGAAGGTAAAATATCGGTTGGCAGGCACAGCACAATTCCAACTAAGAAACATTCTCCTATAAGAAATAATGACAAATAATGAGATTCTGACTACCATAATGCTGTATCTGGCTTCTGATGCAGATAATCTACTTTTAGCTATGAGTAAATTAGCTAAGGAAGTTATTGCAGCAGTAGATATATGGCAAATATTATTGAACATAGCTTCAAACTAATCATGAATGGGGAAAAAAAAATGTTCAGCTGTATCTGCTTCTGGGAGGGGTGAGTTATTACATTCTGTGTTCTTATTTGTTTCAACTTCTTGTTTGTACAGGCTCGCTATAATTTCATCCGCAGTATGGCTGCATATAGTCTCCTCCTGTTTCTGCTCCAGATTAAAGATAGGCATAATGGCAACATCATGCTGGACAAAAAGGGACACATCATTCACATTGGTCAGTCATAGTCATCTTTTCCTTCTGCTGTAAAATATTGCTTATAGAATTTCCATTTGAGATGCATCAGTTTTCACAGTCTGTAAATATGCATAGGACGTTTTTCATGCCAGTTTAGTATTGTATGTATATTTGTGTTGGCTGCTTCTGCCTAATTTTAGCTTTGCAATGTTTTACCAGCTTCAGGAATCCACACGTGTGGATTATGTATATATACATATGCATGTATTCATACACATAGAAGTGTGTATATACATATGTATAGATGTGTAAATGCATCTTCAGGTTCCTTTCCTTGCTGTATGGGTGTGAGCTACATTTGACAAGTAAATTTATATAATTGCATAAGGCTGTAACCTCTGCTTCAGCTTTGCTTTTCTGGAAATGCACGGATCAGCATGAAGTTTACCTGATGTTATTATCCTTCAGTGTTGTCTAATGTTATAGTGATTATTCTTTTGTTGGTGTTTTTATACGATATAAAAGCTTTGTTCCATTTAGAGTTGAAATGCTGCTAGGAAAATAGACATTCTTACTTGAAATGCACCTCTTCTTTCTTCTGTCAGCTTTGACAGTGCACAACTAACCAACAGAGTTTCTGAAGCAGCTTATCTTTTGTGTACAGATTTTGGATTTATGTTTGAAAGCTCACCTGGTGGAAATCTGGGCTGGGAGCCTGACATTAAGCTGACTGATGAGATGGTGATGATAATGGGAGGAAAAATGGAAGCGACTCCATTCAAATGGTTTATGGAGATGTGTGTCAGAGGCTATCTGGCAGTCAGGTAAGGCATTCTTAACTGCTCAAAAGTGGAAGTGCTTGCACACCTAAGACCAGATGGGACATTAAATAATACTGAACATCAGTCTGTAGGGGGTCTGAAGCTGTCAAACTGGTACATGAAACAATGTAACCTTTCAACTTTACAGCCTAACTTTGTGGTTTTTTCTGCTCTTCTGTGACATTTGAGAAGATAATGTATTCAATTTATGAATGTGATAGTCTCCTTTCCTCACTCAATTTAGCATGCTGTTAAAACTTTGCAGTAAGAAGCTACAGGAGAATCATAATGTTTCGTGTTTTCCCAAATAGGACAACCATATTAATCACTGTTTCAGCTAGAGTTACTTCTGTAGGAAGAAGTGCTGTGATTTCCCTTGTAAAATATTAAGGGATTTCCTTAACTCTGCTTTTCAGCTATGATTGCCAGCCACTGACAGGAGAGATTTGCAACTTTACCATGCCCTATACCAAGCAAACAAGGTTTGCTTTAACATGGAGAATGAGTACTAAATTTATATGAAGTGGATGTTGGATGTGGTTAGGAGGACAGTATGACAGAGCCCAGATAAAGAATTGTTCTAACATCATGAGTGTGAAATATTATTGATGTTATCTTACAGAATCAGTTTCTACAGCTAGTAGCCCCAGAAAGGGATGTCTTGGAGTTGAACACAGTTCCCTTCCTTGAAGGGGAGCAATCTGGACAGTTCTGTGTTGAACCAGAAATGTCACCCAAGTAGTAAAGTTATAATAGCTTAGTGACTAATAAATGTTCTGAGTGGGAAGAGAGGAGGGAGAAGGGAAGCTGGGCTGACGTAGCAAAGAATTACATAGACTAATTAGGAATTAGGAGATAATCTGATACTGTAGTATTGCTGGTTTCAACCCTCTGTACTGCTTTGATGCACTGATCAACCTTTCCATTGCCAAAGTAGTGTTATTTCCCAAAGTATTGCTTTGTATAATCTTCCTTGAGGCTGTTCATCTTGCCGCATTCTGAGTCTCTGGTAGTCCAACATAAAAGAATGAAATTCAATTAAAGTGGGAGATTGCAAGCAATGGTGTAGCTCTCCCAACAAATGAGAGGATTACGTGTTGATTTAATTACAGAAAAAAGTGTGATTCAGTTTCAGTCTCCTCAGCTTGCCTCCTAAAGCTGCAGAAGTTCCAGTACTGTAACCTTTTTGTCCTCTTTTTTTCCTCTAGGCCTTATATGGATGCTGTAGTCTCATTGGTTACGTTAATGTTGGATACAGGGCTGCCCTGTTTCCGAGGGCAGACAATCAAGCTTTTAAAGTAAGTTAGCATGTATATGAATTGGAAAATGTTCATATGCTCTTCATGTATATTGTCACAGCCTGTGCAGTGAGTAGTGCTGTCATGCTACTTAAATATCTGAAGTTTCTTAATGTTGTAAAAATGTTAGATTTTTTTAGAATATCTCAGAAAGCAGGAATTTCAGAGGCCTTTTCATATAATTAAAGTTCAAGCTGTTTAGTGACTGTGTGAGTACATGGTTTATCTTAAAGTTCTTAGTGCTTCCAAAACAGGACTGTAAAGGGAAGATCCGCTTTAATGAGAGGTAATGTGCTGCAGTCTGATTCCTCTGAAATGGTGTTGGAATCTGAGAAAGAGCAACTTGAAAATTTGTTTTACAGATAATGCAGTGCTGAATAGGACTATGTTGTAACATAAGAAGTTTACACAAACACAAATTATTATATGATATTTTAAATATCCCTTTGGGCTTATGCCTCCAGAGTAGCTCTGCACTCAGTATTTCCTGCATATCACTTCCTACATTTTCCTAAAAATAAGCACAAATTAATAAAGTATGATGGACTGGAGCTCAAGGTCATTGCTAGGTATTTTAAAAGCAGCAGCCCCCTGGAAAGAGGGATCTTCTTTTACTACTGAACTGGTCAAATGTTCACAGCCTCTGTCTCCACTGTAAAAATAAAGGCAAGTGCTTTTAAAATATTACATACTTCATACAAGGTTGTCTTGCAGGAACTATGTTCTTGCAGCAAGTGAAATCAACACTATGCTGAGTTATTGTGCCGTCCTCTGAGGAAACATCACTGATTTGTACTCTTGCTTTTTGTGTGTTGCTTTTTTTTCATATAGACACAGGTTCAGCCCCAACATGACGGAACGGGAGGCTGCAACTTTCATCATCAAGATCATCCAGAACTGTTTCCTCAGCAACAGGTTTGGCATCTATGCATGTCTTCTCTCTACAGCTAAAGGGAAGGTTAACCCATAAGCTGGCAAAACAGCAAAGCTAAAACGTGTTTTTTTTTTCAGTTAGATACCAAGTGTTTAGCTGTTGATCTTTAGACAATGCAGGATAGGAACTTGGCTTCTGAACGCATTGTATCTCTTCCCTATGTTCTTTAACATTTATTTTTTTTTTTTAATTTCTGTGGGATCTTGATGGTTGTTTTTGTGACAATGGATGCAGTGTTTTGTTTTGTTTTTCAACTTTCATTTCCCTCTGGCTTTCCTTTTCTTCTGTAGGAGCAGGACGTATGACATGATCCAGTACTACCAGAATGACATCCCATACTGAGAGACTCTGAAGATTCACTGCTGAAGTGAAACGTGCATCCCAGTGCCCTTGCTCCAGCCTTGTAATAAATAGGAGATGCTCAATCACACCTTGCTATCTTCCACCTTTTGTGTATGTATGTCCACGTGGGTACATGTTTCCTGGACACTGCAACAATCAGTCTGATTCATTCCTTTCTCTTTACCAGGTTATATATATTTATTTTTCCCTGAATTTTTTGAGTTGGGCTGCAATCACAATAAAAAAGTTGTACTATGATCATGAATGTGTGAAAGAGGTGAAGCTTGTGGAGTTTGATAATTTTTCATGCGATGCAAGGATTTTATAATACCTTTTTAAAAGTAAAAAGACTTCCCTGCATGATCCCACAAAATAACATGGAAGTGAAGGGTATGGATTTCTTCGGAAGCAGAAATGTTGAATTGCTCAAATTTTACTGTGGAAAAACCTGATAATCGTCCAAGGTGGTGATATCTCGTGTAGCTATGTTCATACGTTGCACTGTATATGGTCCCTGCTACGTGGTCAGTATTTCATATGTACATGAAGAATGTATTTTTTCCTTTTGTGTGTTTTAAAAAAAGAGACTCTACTGAAGATATATTTAATCTATAAAATGTAATAAAAGAGCTTAGACTTTGTGTCTGTTGCAAATCTTCTGCTGTGCACTGAGTTTTAATTTATACACAACTTCATTCTGCAGATTTCTGTACTGGCCCCTCTTTGTTATGTTATGACCTTTCTTTCTATGGGAGAAATCTGATTTTTCTTCAGATTCTCATCTATCTCCACTGGTGCTTTTTATTCATGAAAGAAATGTTTTGTCCAAGCCTCATGCATGGAGGGGCTGAAATGTAGGAGAAACTGCTGCGTGCTGGGCTAGCACAGCTCTGTCCAGCTCATTGCGCTTTTAGCTTTGTGTGGTCGTTTCGTGGAGCTTTGGTAACTGTGGTGTTTTGTTTGAGGCTGGGCAGCTCTCTCATGTCATGAGTTCCTGTAGCTCAGAGACTGCTGAGGTGACAGTGCTGTGAGGTTTTTGCGGGGTGAGCCCCCCCAGAACATGCTTTTAGCTGAGTTGATTTCTGGGGTAATTCCAATGGGCGCCTACGGCTCTGAAAATGGCGGAGGCGCTGCCTCAGCGCCCCTGCTTAGGGCCCTGAGGGGACAGCGCCGCCTCGCGCCCAACGGCCGCCTCGCGCCCAACGGCCGCCTCGCGCCCAACGGCCGCCTCGCGCCCAACGGCCGCCTCGCGCCCAACGGCCGCTGCGGGAGCTGGGAAGCGGCGGGGCCGGGCTGCTCGCGCCCCTCCCGCCTGAGGGGGGAGCATCTGAGGGGGAGCCCCTGAGGGGNTGTTGCAAATCTTCTGCTGTGCACTGAGTTTTAATTTATACACAACTTCATTCTGCAGATTTCTGTACTGGCCCCTCTTTGTTATGTTATGACCTTTCTTTCTATGGGAGAAATCTGATTTTTCTTCAGATTCTCATCTATCTCCACTGGTGCTTTTTATTCATGAAAGAAATGTTTTGTCCAAGCCTCATGCATGGAGGGGCTGAAATGTAGGAGAAACTGCTGCGTGCTGGGCTAGCACAGCTCTGTCCAGGCACTGCTCATTGCGCTTCTAGCTTTGTGTGGTCGTTTCGTGGAGCTTTGGTAACTGTGGTGTTTTGTTTGAGGCTGGGCAGCTCTCTCATGTCATGAGTTCCTGTAGCTCAGAGACTGCTGAGGTGACAGTGCTGTGAGGTTTTTGCGGGGTGAGCCCCCCCAGAACATGCTTTTAGCTGAGTTGATTTCTGGGGTAATTCCAATGGGCGCCTACGGCTCTGAAAATGGCGGAGGCGCTGCCTCAGCGCCCCTGCTTAGGGCCCTGAGGGGACAGCGCCGCCTCGCGCCCAACGGCCGCCTCGCGCCCAACGNCCCTGTGTGTAAGGTAATTAAGATCAGAATTGAGGCTTACACAAACGTGTTCTGAATGTTTTTGTTCCTGAGCATTGTGTCTGAATACGTTCTGGTGCCTCTGCAGCCCTTGCAGGAAAGAGGCGTCAAAAAGAGAGGGAAAATGCTCTCTCAAAAAAAATCTGAGCAAAGATGCTCGTGCCACTTCTCCACTTGCAGAAATCCCAGGTCACAGAGCCACATTTCCCTGTCTGCACTCCAGCACTTCATTCCGTGCTGGCCGTGCATATTACAGCCCTTAAGAAAGGAGCAAAATTTATAGCAGCTTATTTGCATCTGATGGATGCAGGGCTCAGTGCTGCTGGTGCCTGGATCAGCACAATTCAAGTCCTAAATCCTGCTGTGTGCCCAGCCCTGGGGCAGCACTCTGGTGATGTGGATGTCCAGCACAGGCTGTGTGATTCTGTGATTCTGACACGAGGAGGGATGAGTCTGTAGTCTGTGAGGAATTTCATCCTCATAGCAGTACCAGAATGATGCTTCAGGGAGAAATATGTCTCTGGATAACAAAGGAGGAAAATCCCATATTGCTGTCGTGATGTTCTCCTGTGTGAGAGCTGCTGGATTTCCATTGCTATGTCTGGGCTTTTCAAGATGCTTGGTGTTAGCATACAGATGAAAACCGTGCATCTTTACATGCACATGTGCAAACTGTTTCCTTGCTGAGAGCTTTGCTTTATGGTTTGGAGTGCAGAACTAGCAGCTTTGCAATGTCTGGTGTTGTGGCATGCAGCACCCTGTGCATGTCACAGAGCTGCCACTTGCATGGGACAGAGCCGTGCATGTGTCATAGCCAAGTGCACGAGTGAGCGATTTGGAGCCCACTGCCAAAAGGGTTCCTGGCTCTCGGCTTTGTGCCAGGACAGGAGGAACATCAGCTCTCCTGCTCTTTGGAGAGTGAAGTTTGTCTTCACTGGGCTGGTTGGAAGGGAAGAGTAAGGGAAGAGCTGCCCCCATGGCTGCACAGGAGAGACCCCAGCACCAGCACAAGGGGCAGCTGGTGCTCCTCTGTCCCAGGTGGGAGTGATGAGAGCAGGGCTTGGTGAGGCATGGGTTGTGAGCATGGGTACAGTTCCCCCAGAAAATGAACACAGACCCAGAAATCCATTGTCTGAGCACCCCTGGCAGATGGCAGTGCTTTCCAAATCCGTTGCTGTTAGAGCTCTGGCAGCTGGCACCAGCCCCTGAGCTTGGATCTCAGCACTGACGTGGGGCCTCTGAGCTGACGTGAAGCTGTGAGGGGCTGGGTGCTGCCTGTCCTTCCTGAGATCCTGATGATCTTCTCAGCCCCGTGAACTACAGCCTCACAGCAACGCAGGCTGGCAGCAGAGGGCACTGTGAAACAGGCGATGGTGCCTGGGACATGTGGACTGAGCAATTGAAGAGAGAAACAAATCTTCTGCCTTTCCTGTAAGGCGAGCAAGTCTGGCAGGTAAAACCTTGCCGTGACCTTTAGTTGTGACATATCTGTCACGGCAGGCACTGTGTGGTAGAGCTAGTGAAGTACCTGCAGATCAGATATGAAATTGCTCAAGAGCCTGGCACTTTGTGTTCTGGCATATTCAGCTGGGGAGGTTTTTGACCTTCCAAGGGACATAAAGGAAATGCATTTTGCTGACTCTGCAATGTTGCCTCAGGTGAAGTCTTTAAATGTATGAGTCTCCTCCGATATAGCAAGCATGCAGAAATCCACAGTGTGTTTACCAGAAAACAGGCTTGCCGTGGACAGTGCAGTGATCCTCCTGGTTGTTGTGGCACTGTGTGGGATAAGCAGCAGCTGTATTCAGCTCCAGAGGTGGCTACATTTCTGTGGTTCTGTGTATGTACATTTTTGGAAAGCTGCTTTGAATTTTTGGAAAGGTACTCTACACAGGCTCAGATAGTAAGCTATCCATTACTTTGGTTAAGATTTGTGAGCACATACTGAAAAACAAAATGCTCCCCAGGTAATGTTATCTCTTACCTTTGAGTAATTCACCTTGGGCTTCACCTTAACGGTGGACACAGTGAGTAGATGGCACTGCTTTTAGCCTCACCAAGTGAACAGCACAGGTGGAGGGGTGGGGAGGAAATGAGGTCCAGGAGAAGAAAACACTGACACAGCTCAGCTGTGAAGAACTTGATGACTGTGAATAACTCCTGTGGTCGTTTGGAATTCAGGCAAGTAGCAGTTAACAGTCTTCCACTTGCTGTTGGTGACAAAGGTGGGATCAGTTGTCTGGAGTCTTCTGCCACAAAGATAGCCCCGGTCTGTGCTGTTATCAGGCTTAAAAAACTGCCTGAGGATGGATCCCAAAAGAAACCTGGGCTCCAAAAAGTGCTTTCTCCCTTTCACCTCACGTGTAAACTGAGATTGAGATTTCAGCGCTTTCAAGCCTAGCCTTTAGGCTGCAGCCCCAGTCGATAAAGGGAGAGGCAAGGCCAGCTACAGCTGTGGCTGTATCACAGATCGGAGCTCAGAGGGGGCAAACAAGCATGCAGTAATTTGAGGCTCATTAGCCTGCAGACAGGATGACTGAAACAGGGAGGGATTACACTCCAGGTAAGAAGACAAACCTGCCAAGGAAACACCTTAGCCAGATCCGTGATAAAACTTTGCAAGGACCTCAGGAACCTGAAAACCTGGTTGGTTTCCAGGACGATGCTGAAATTATATTTTTCCCTGCCTCTCTGCTGACACTGTAATCCTCCTTCCAATCTGAAGAGCTGTCTTTCCTTTGAGAGGTAGCTCTTATCGGCTTGTGGGAAAAGTGACTCAGTGCAGTGCCTGAGGCTACGAGAACAGGACTGATGGTAACTGCTGGTAACCCAGTTCCTACACATCAGCTGAGCGTGGACAACCAATTGAGTTTGTGTTCCTGCTTTGTCTCAGCTGAAAGGTAAAACTCTTGAACTTAAATCTCACTGAAGGTTCTTTAGAACCAGCGCAGCCTTTACAGCAGGTACACCAGTTCCCACAGCCTCACCAAGGCTGCCCATCACGTGGGAATATGAGCTACATCCTTTTAGAAATGCTTGAAGTGAGACATGAGGAGCTTGGCTTTTCACAATGGTTGTGGTTTAAATTTGGGAGTTGCTTTGGTTGCTCAATACTTGGGAAAATTGAACCCAGTGCGATGTAAATTGGGAATCCAAAAATCAGCAGCTACTGCTTGAGCAGGAGTGTGTTTGTGTGGCTGTGCAAGGGAGCTCTCAAAGTACAAAGTGAAATCTGAGTCCTTTTTCCTCTAACATCAGTTACTGGGACATTTTGGCATTCTTGATAACAGAATTAAAAGTAGAATTTCAGCAGATGCAAATTTTATGCTGAGAATGGCTCAAGTTTAAAACGAATTCAATGACAGGCTGCTGCTGATTGCTGTCCCTCCAGGTTCCTGCTGTGCCTTGCCCATTTCCCAGGGACTGGTCACTAGTTGTGTAGAAGTGATAGGAAAGGCAGAGTTTGCTCTTTGCTTTATGAGGGACCCTTTGCAAAAAATTCTCTTCTAGGTGTGAATGGCTTTCACTGAAGCTCTGTGGCTGTTGTGCCTCTCCAGTAACTGATGCACTTTGGGAGGAAGGTATTCACCGGGCCTGGTGTAGCACCGCGTGCTCAGCGGATGTTTGGGAAGTGGTGTTGGTGGGCAGTGTGTGCATGGTCATACGAGCTGTCACCACTAGATGACACCATGGCTCTGGCAACAGGGTCCAGATGAACCCTAAAACTGTGGATATTTTGTCTGCTTTGGAGGTTTTGTTACAAACCCAGAACACGGTCTGGATTTGCAAACCTTTCAGTGAACTGGGGTCAAGTTTCCCCCAAACGCGGGCTGAGGTTGGAGCAGAATGGGCTCAGGTCCAGGTGACAGGATGGGATTTATGATTTGGGGTGGAAACCATGTGAACATTTGACTCGCAACCAGGCTGTTCTTGGCTGTGGTTCCCCTTGGAGGGCCTGTGTGTATTTGAAACAAAATCTCAGACCGAGGTTCAGGGAATATGAGCCTGCCTGAGCCAAACCAGAAGGGGTTTGCACGACCCTGCTGTGAACTGCTGGAAGGAGGCTTCACGTGACCTCACTGCTTACCAAGGTGGGCCCAGGCATGAGCCCCAAACGCAGGAACCAGATGTGGTCAGCGGTAGCCCCACCTCCTTTTGGCGTGCTGTCACTGTGGGCTGGAGGTGGCTGAGGGTGTCCGGCAGTCAGCAAGCACGCCTGGTCACAGGGCGGCCCCTGGCCGGGCAGGTCAGCGCGGTGTGATGGCGGCCAGCCGGACAGGGCTCCTTGGCTCCAGGCCCTTCACTTCCTGACAGACTCACACGCTGCCTACCAGCAGAAGGTAGCTGCTTTTCCAGGAGGGTCTTTCTGAGCCCTCATTGCTAAAATGCACAGCATCTAATAGTTGTCACTCTCACTGTTGAGCAATGGCTCTTGATCGGTACTCTTTTTTTTTTTTTTTTNNNCCCTTTTTCTAGCCTTTTTTTTTTTTTTTTTTGGCATAGGAAATGCTTGGCTATTGCTGAGCCTGAGAAAGCTTCTTTCTCCTGTAGTTCCTCAAGACACTTTTCCATCCCTTCCGATGGGACTAAGAGGATGCTCACACGAAACATGTTATTAATAAACCAACCTGCATATCTTTGACTCTTGCAAAGGGTATTTCTGCATAGCAGAGTACAGCAACTATCCTGTAATTACATGGCTCCAAGGGTAGATTCAGGGGTCTGATAATCTAAGAGATGTTTGTACAGTGCTCTGTCATCTCCTTTGAAAATCATCTTTCCACTACCACCTCAGCAACAATCCTCACATGCAAACTGCCTAAATGTCTTCTAGCAAGGAGTCAGCACAGAGTGAGGGCGGCATTGCTCTAATGAGCACATTGTGTGCAAGCAGCCCGCTGCCCAGGGTGCTTGTGTCAGCCACACTAGTCATGGCCTAGGGGGATCTGAGTCTGAGACACAGCTCTTTTCTGTAACACTGGGTCTCTCAAAAGTGCTTGGAGATTTGAATTTTATTTTGGAAGTCTTGTAGTGCATGGGAGTGTCCTGAGACATTGACTTCACAGATCAGTATTTTCCTATGACACTCAGATGACTGGCTAAAACAAAGCAGCCATGGTAATGCAGTTGTCTTACACTAGTTTGTTATTCTGTGTGTAGAAAACACTTTCAAAATAACTTTCATAAAAGCTTCATCACTATTGTAAACTTATGCATCACAGAAATTCCCACTACAAATATTTTGATTTATTGTTTGTTTTTATAGACAAAACAGCACAGTGTTTACCTTGGATCATCCCAAAGTGTAGCTCTGGTTGGAATGTCTTTATGAAAGTCATCTTTTGATGTGAGGCTAGAATTTATATTTCTGGTGCTTCACAGTCTTTTGCTCACTATATTCACTGATGCAGTCAGAGAACTCTAATGGCTTAGTAAAATGGGGTTTTCCTTTACAAAAACTGCTCATGCCCATCATGGAACAGCAGTATCATTATTCCTATTTTTAATTAACATCTAAATGAATTTACCAGCATTCAGCCTTTGAGCCTGTAGCTCTCCAGAAAACCTTGATGGCTTTTTTGAAATACAGGTACAACACTTAGCACCGTGCAAGGCTGCAGCACAGTAGCTGATCTGATAGAGACAGCCTATTTTCACAGTTCAAGCACTTCATTCTTAGGACCCTTCATGTGGTTAGACATTGTTTGATGGGAGAGCCAGGATTCCAAGAAGGAGAAATAAGAGGCCAACTCTTTTTTCTGCACTGTGATAGCTAAGCCCAACATACTCGACCACAAATCTTTTGCAAAACTGACACCATGACAGTTCAGAGGAGGTAGTGAGTAAGTGATCCATGTGAAACAAAGGGGTACTCATGGGCTGGAATTCCAGGAGTAGTACGGCTGTGTTGTGCTGCATCAGGTTGTTCCTGCCCAAGGCTGGAACAGCAGGAGTGCTATTCAGGTGTGTTGGGCAGGCTGTCGAGAGGGGAAGCAGGTAGGAGCTCAGTCAGTCTCACTCCCAGCAGGGCATCTGGTAGCTCTCATCCCTGATAAGCCTTCCAAAATCCATTGCAATTTTTTATTTGTTTTTCCTTTAAAGACTATTGCTTAGAGAAAATTACTACTTTCAAAGCAGTGTGTCATCGTGAAGAGATTTCTGGTTGTGTCTGAAGACAAAAGATACAGCTACATCTAGCACCCAGGACTGTGTGGTCTACACTTATGCTACTGTTAATGTTCTCCTCAAGTTCTGTATGAGCTGATGTTGTTCCAAAGAGCCAATATACTGCAGGGATAGCTTCTTTCTTTCTGTGAAATACCTCTGGAGCAGATGAGTGAAGGAGCACAAGCAACCTCCAGGGCTGTGTGCAGCTCTGGCTGCTCCAGAATTAATGAGCTGAGGTCCGTGAATGTTCAAACTGTTTTGTAGCTGTACAGGCATGTTCCTTCATACCTGTAACCCTTCCCCACTGTGATGAGCAGAGCAGTAACAGGGAAAAGAACAATCCCTATATCTTTTTTCCACTCTGCCACCTGCTCTGCCAGACTTCTAGTATTCAAGGCAGCTTTCTTCAGCGGTAGAAGATTGACAGCCTCCGGCACAGACACTGGAGTGAGGAAACTCCAAACCTCTGTGCTGGGAGCACTGTATACCTACAGCTATGAAAGACCTTATGCCTTGCAGGAAAGAGCAAAGTTACTGAAACATTATCAGAGTGCCTGTAAGCATGCATTTCTGATTTATTCAACGACTCTCTTTTATTTAGGGGCCTGGACTCTGGAAAGGCTGACTCTCATGCACAAGGACTGTGAGGCTGAATGGAACTGTTTAAGAGGATGAATTGTCACTGCAGTAAAGCTCTTTGGTGTGGGTGCCTATAATGCTTGTAGCTTTCTGCTTGGTTGGTGGTTGGGAATCTCTTGCCTGAGAACTGACATTCTGCAAGTTAGTGCTTGCTGCCTCTTCACTTTCTGCTTGCTAATGTGGTAGAGAAGCAACCCAGCAAGCTGACATGAATTCAGAGAAATGTAGTTTGGAGAAGAGGGGTGCTGCAATGTGCTGGGAAGTCAGCAAAACAGCCTGGGTCTGTCTGCATGCCTGTAGTGGAGGAGAACATGAAGAGCCTGCTGTTGAATGTGCTGTGTGACCCCTGGACTTGCTGTTTCATCAGAAGAACTGCCAGGCTCTTAGAGTTGCTCCTATTTGTTGGGTCTGTTGAGACCCCAGTGGGGAAGGATTTTAATCTTCTCTTTTACAGCGGGGAAAATGGGAAAACAGACTTGAGTCAGTGATGCAGACTCCCATGTCCCCAGCTCTAGCCCAATTGCTACTGGTGCCCATCATGGAGAGATGCCAAAGCTGAAGACCTGGAGCAGTGCACTGAAGCCCTTCCTAAAAGCTGAGCAAAAGGCTGAGGGCTACATTCAGCAGGGCGCCAAACAGCAAGCTGTCATGCCAGACAGATTCCCTGCTGCTTTAGGGGATGAGAGCATAACTGCAGGGAATGAAGAAGTAAGCACTGCTTCTTGCCTGAAGTCCTGCGTGCAGAGAAGGAGCTCCAGCAAAGACTCTCCTATTTGCTTTCTCGGTCTCTCTCTCAATCTTCTGTCTCCCTTTCTGGCCATTTATGCTGCCTGCCAGTTTGTTTGTTGGCTGAGTGCCTGCTGAATTATTTACCAGCCTGACTGAATTAAGCAGCAGAAAAAGCAAGCGAGTGAATCCCACCTGAGACTCTTTGGGGAGGAGGAGGTTCAAGATGTAGTGTTTGTGTGTGTGTGTGGCTGAGAGGGGTTGATGCATAGTGCTTAGCTAAGTGCTCTGGTCCCTTCCAGGCAAAACCTTGTGGGAAGGGAAGCTCTTCTCTTGCCCTGTGACTGGGCAGAAGAAAGCTGAGTGCGTGGCTAACACCAGCTCACATGGCAGCGGGCCCAATCCCCACTAGGAGAGGGGTCCTGCTGCTGGGAGTTATATTCAGCCCATCAAGTACCACATCTGCACGCTGGGGAGCAGCAGGGCTGCCAAGTGGCTGTTTCCCTCCGCCATCTCAAGTTGCTCGATGCACCATTATTTGTGATGGTGATTGTGCTGCATGGGGTTAATTGGGTTAATGAATGCATTGTATATATTAGGGGCTGAATCAGCCCATTATGCTAATTATTGTCTCCCTATGTGCAACAGTTAGTGAGGGTGTTTAAAAGGACAGGGGTTCTTCTACCACCCTCTAGATCAGAGCTGAGTATCTGGGCTGCAAAGAACCAAATAGTGGTGCTCTAGATGTTTGCTGTGAGTTAATATCTCCTGGTTTGTCTATCACACCCAGCAAGAAAGTTCAAGCTTAGCACACAGTCCTTGGCTCCTGCAGGTCCTATCCTCTGTGTGTCTCCCAGCTATAAAACCTTACAGGTGGGCAAACTGAGACACAGATCAGGTTGTTTACTGTCTCCCTGGAGTACATGTGCTCCAGTCTGGTTTACTTCCTCCATACCATTCCTCCCTACCTTGTGGTGGTCACAGTTCTTCAGACGAGCAATTGGTTCAAATGCCAAGCAGCTGTCCTCCTTCCCTTTGTGCTTTGGAAGCAAGTGCTCTGCCTGTTCTGAAAAGCAGCTGTATTTCCACAGTTCACTGTTTGTCAAGGTGCAGAAGCAGATTCTGATTTGTGGATACATCAATTTGAGCTGCTCCTTAGGCTGAAGCACCTTGTCATGTAATTTTTGCTGTCACGCCACTGCAATGGTGCTATACTAGTGTGTAGGTATCCCAATAAAAATAACCCAAAGAAGCCTTTGTGCCATAAAACTAGCTTTTGAACGTTGTTTCTGGATTCTCAGCAGTTGCAAACAAGAACAGTATGGGGTTTGAGAAAGGTTATTTTCTCTGCTTCCATGGGCTCACATGAAATGCTCACTGAGATTGCTGAGACTGCTCTAGTGGGAGCAGAACTGAGGCATCTATTCCCTTCCAGAGCATGGCATGGCAGAAGAGACAGTCATTGTCTGTTGCATTCATTTACTGTGTGAGGTGGAAAACCGTATCTGGAAGCTGGTTAAAGAGGGAGTTGGAAACAAGACATGAGAAGAGCACTGTGTGGTCAAAAGCACATGCCTCGTGAATTTATCATCAACTAATTCTGTGGGACTCTTGCTACATAAATCAACTGATAACGCACCATGTAAAAGATTAAATACAACAATTCACCATTTCCTTCCCATTTCTGCTATTCATTCCTGCTATTCAATGGATTCTGCTATCCGTTCCTGTTGCTGGAATTCACCATACAGTCGGTGTGAACGTGCTCACACACACTGCTCAGATGCAGCGATACCTGTGTGGCACATCAAGGTAATGGATTTTTCTTGAATAACCTATCCAAGGACTGTCATATTTTGCATCAACAGTAAGTGATTTCATCTTGCATAAAGTAAAGAGTTTAAAAGAGTTGATGACCCCTTCTGGCTTTTTTCCAGATGGAGGTCATGTGTCTGGGTTACTGCCCAACCTATTCCAATAAGTTAATTCCCACTGTTAGAATTGTAATGGCTTCATTGAGCTGTGCTTCCCTCTATAATGATTACTTAAAGAGAAGAAAAAATGCTTTTTCACTGGGCTTCAGAGTTCTTCATCACACCTTGCCAGCATTTTGTGGACGTGCCTTTTTTTTCCATTGCTGTGAAATCAGAGGCATTGGGTCTGAGAATGATGCTGGCATGAGCGTGCACGTGACTTTCTAATGTTCTGTGGCAGCATATGAATCAAGCAGTTCTATGCAATCCCCATTTGTACAACTAACTTACTGTACTTTTTTAATAAGAAAACTCGATTGTCATGAATCATCAGCAGACATCGTCTAGATGGATTTCAGCAAAGCACTATAAGGTGTCTCATGGGAATATTATTCTCTTAGGCAGGGAAAAGGGGGATTATTAGCACATGGCATGTATGGTAGAAGAGGGGCAAGTGGCAGAAAGTCGTAAGGGTGGAATTCCACCAGTGCCAGGTTCACCTATTTATGAATGTTAATTCATCTGCTTATGTAGCAATTCACTGAACAATGTTAAGCTTGCCCAGAAGCATCCATATACACAAACACATCAGAAGAGCTGAGGACTCTCTTCCTTTGGCTTTGTACCCACTGAACAGTACTGGCCTGCTCTAGCTTTGGCAAGAGAAAATGGCTCTGGTGTTACCATCTCCTGCTATATTTCATGGAGATTTAGTGCTCTCCACCCACTCACTGCAGGAGACAGACTTGTGTAAAAGTATATATGTAAAGGATGTGTGTCAGCAAAACTTGGGTCTCCCTGATCACTCAGATTAGACCAGACATAGGCTTTCTATCAAAGGAAGGATTGTAAGTCTGGATCTGTTTTCCTCAGGCTATGTCAGAGATTTCCCCTGCTCCTGTCTGCTTGTCAGGGCTTAGGAGGAGAAGGGGATAGTCCTACCTAGTGTGTCAAAGGACAGACAGCGTTCCTGGCTGAGCAACACCACACCACTGTCAGAGGGACATCCTCTTTCTGTGCCGTTTGTAACCAAGTGGATAGCAGTACGTGAGCACCAGGGTCATTCTGCCTTGCACTCATAATACCCTATGCAGCTGCTGCAGCCGTACAATGGCAAAGTAAAGGTCATTTCCCTGCTTGGCAAGCTTGTCAGAGGATGATGGAAGAGATGCACCTAGGGGAGCAGGAACAACAGAGGGAGCCCCAGACAGAACAAGAGGGAGAGATTCAGAAATGCTTCCTAGCTTCTGTCCTTTCTGATCTTTCTCACATATGTATCTTAACCAGCTTCCACATGGCAAGCTGGCCTAGCACGTGTTGCACTGCCATCAGCAACTGCTTCTTTTTGTTGAGATGCTGTTCTCCCTTTTCTGTTTTCCTTTGTGGAAATTTGATGCCAAGAGCAAACCTTTGCATCTGTCCTGCCAGCAGGAGGTGATGTGTTAGCGGAGAAGGGAAGGAAGGCGTCACTGCCTGGGACTTGGGAGCCATTTCCTCTCCCGCTCACGGATGATCTAAAGAGGTGTTTTGGTTTAACTGTAGCTTATTGGATTATGTGATTATGGCATTTGAATTCTTTATTAGATCTTTTCTATCTTGGTCTCTAGGGTAGAGAGGGACTTGTTTTCTGGCCTTTGATGTGCTCAAAAAGTCAAGCTATTTGTATCACTGTTCCTTTGCTTTGATTCTTTGACTCCTCCTCTGGGGAGCACTTCCGTGTGCAGAGCTCAGCTTTGTGCGCGTCTACTACATGGGATGTCTTTGTGGTTTGTTTTTGTATCAGGCAGAAGTCACCCCTCCTACTCCCTTCTTTGCAAGTTGTCTTGAAAGTAGACTATAGCTGACTGGTTCTGTTGGAAAACTTGTATTTGCTGAAAGCTGTACAGAAAATTCAGTATTTCATGGCAGAGACAGTGCTTTTGCTCAGAAAGGATGGGTAGTTTCTTCTGTGTCTAGAAAAAAATCTATTTGTTATAGTTCAGTTATCAAAAGAATACTCCCCACGTTCTGCTGTATCTGCTCTCTCCTGATGATTTTGACTGGCGTGCCAGGAGAGGACTCCTAACCCTGCAGTGGGAAGTGAGAAGCTTCTACTCCAGTGCCTAGCCACAAAGCAGCACCCCGTGAGCAGAATATCAGAGAAGGGAAATTTGCTTAGCCTGCAAGAAAAGGTCAGGCCTAGCCCGGTAAACCCTGCCAAGAAGGGTCAGTGTGGTGAACCAACTTACGCTTCATTTGTCACCTGTCAGTGCTGAGCGTGCTACACTTAATAGCATGGTAGTGCAAAGGACAAAGGGGATTTCTGATGGGGAGAAGTGAGGTAAGCTATAATTAACTAGAACAGTGAAGGAAAAAGCTCTGTCTTCTGGCTGCTGAGTTTCTCTTGTGAGCTCCGTGCCTTTCACACACACTCAGCCACACCCGCGTGCCCCTAACACCCACCCGGGGTCACATTCTCCGCAGTGTGTCAGATCAGGAAATGAGACTGTAAATAAAGGGATGCCTTAGCCTATGTGGACATAAGTGATGAATGTTGTATGAGGATGCACGATGCTAAGCGCCTCCACCTGTGCACAGCACAGGCTCGGTCTGAGGTGCTGGCTGCGGCAGCAGAGAGGAGCCTCCCACTCTTCTGCTAGTTCTGGAGTTAACCTCCCTGCACAGAGCAGGTGAAAAAGGGACTCACTGGCCACCGAGGAGGATGAAGTTGTAGTTAATGGTGACCTCTGGCAACAAGAAGCAAGGAGTTCCCCCAGCACTTCTTTTTCCTATACATTGAGCTTAATGCCTGTATCTGTAGTGTCCAGTTTGCCTATAATGCCATCTATCCTGCACAAACAGTAACTGCTGCATTCCTGCTTTTCCCAACACTGAGAACATGCATGTATGCTTTTTGTTCTCGAGCAGTTTCCAGCCAGCGCTGTGCCCCCATGTAATATACCTGAGTGTGTTCCATGACACAGGCTGCTTGAAACTTGAAGCATGTCCTAGCTGGAAACAAGCAAGTCAGCGACCTCTTGTTTTCCCAGTGCATGTTTTGGAAATAGCTTAGTAAGGACTGCCAATGCCCAAGCAGTGATTTGGTTCCCACATCCTGCTCATCATATGTGAGAACTGCTCTTGTTTTGCATGCAGACAACTGGCAGAGCAGTCTGTGAAGGCTGGAAGCACATTGTGCCTCACCCCTGGTATTGTAGCTTAAATGGGCCTGAACTATTTTTAAAGGAAACCTTTCAAGTGTCATTAACAACAAAGTCATAATGGCAGCCTCTGAGGCAGCTGGAAAACATCTGCAAACACTTGGAACAGGTAACTTTGATGAGGCTATCAGACTGCACACAGCTCATGGGCATAAAAAGCCAAAGCTGGTGGGGTTAGCATGGCCGTGGATTTGGCTTGAAAGCCTGTTGTGCTCAGGAAGTGTTGGTGAATCATGGCACCTCCTTGCTTCTGAATAGTATCAGGATGTAGAAATACCAAACAAATAGAATTTACCTTATATCTCTGCCCTTTACATGGAATTTCTTGCATTTTGGAGGATGAAGAGTGGGCTTTTAGGATTGTCATACGCTTTCTCTTAAACAACTGTGGTCACTGTGGTTAAATGACTAATATTTTACATTACCTAACCTTGAAAATAGTTGTGGTGCAGATTTTGCTGGAATTAGTTTTGTTATTCTGTTTCTTACGCAAGTGGCTTTCAAAGATGCTTTCCACAATTGTCTGCACCAGTGGAAGTTATTCACATAGACTATGGCAAGAACACAGCAATGACAAAAAAAGAGATTCCTAAATCCAAGTGAATACTCTTGGCGATTTTAAAAATATATATTTTTTGTTACATTTTCTCTGAGGCATGTGTGGATGGTCAGAATGTCATAATCTTCGTGTTCCTTGTATTTTGGCTTGAGATCAATGTGGTGTTAGGGAGACTCTAAGTGAGGACCACACTGTGTTATGAATACAACAAAAAGACAGTCTTGTGTTCTGTGTCCTTTCCACCTGCCACCCCAGCATTACAATTGTCTCAAGAACAGCTTAATATTTGCTATCTTTTTAGTTGAAATTCTAGGTAAAATAGATTTGAACACCTAGGTCTTTTTCTGTTTATTGTGGAGCCATTAAACAACACTGCAGTCACCCCATACTTCATGCTATTTTTGATGTCATGAAAGCCACAGGCCATCTCTTTTCTTCTCTTTTAGTAAGACACACTTCTAACTTGAAGCAGGCATACTCAGAGCATAGAGAATCTCCTAAAAAAATAAAGGCAGAGCTTCAGTGTTGCAGCTCGTGGTGTTGTGTGGATCTGTGTGGTGGTGCTGTTTGGCAGAGGAGTCCAAAGTGCTGCTAGATATCTGTGAGAGAAACTCTGGCTTTATGGGGCTTTTGTTTAAATTTTATGGGGCAACCCTTATGCAGAGTAATTAATGTCAAAAAGCGTGACTGGAAACACCCTGACACAAGTACTGTATCTGCACTTGTTGGAAACAGTTATTGAGTCAAGGTTTACCAAAGGAACTTTTCAGGATCTGAACTGGGAGAACGTTTAAGTTTTTAAGCTTAGTTAAAGGGAAAAAAATAAAATCACTTAAATATTTTCTTCCAGCTTCAAATCTAATTTATGATTGTCTAATAGAACAATACATCTTCTTTATCTTCCCAAGATATCCTTTTTTAGGTTTACTGTAAGTACCCGATGGTACTGTAAGTAACCACTTTGTTCTCATTGTATCTATAATCACCGATTAGTCCATGAGGATGCTTGTCTGTGGGATGTCCAGTTAACCTCAGTTTGAGCATTTTGGGGAGTTGAACAATGAGACCTGTCTCTTAGCAAAAAAGGGGTTTCAAAACTTGGTCTGTGCACCACTTCTGTATCTGCATAAATTCTGTTGGTAAGAAGTAGGGTTCTTTGTCAAAAGCACAGGGAAAGCCTCTAGGCCATTTAAAATCACACAGATATAAGGGCATATTAATAAACACTGATGTTAATTCATTAATGTTATTCTCTTCCCCTAAAGAAAACACTTGCATCACAGTCAGATTAGAGGCAAACATTGTCTTCCAGATTCAGTTGTGTAAAAGATGTTGCCATCACCAAGGGATGCGCTCTACGCTGATCACTGGAAGAGCCCCAGGCAAAGCTGCATCTGTCTGAAGCACTTTAAATTGCTGGCCAGAGCCAACCTGTTGGCTCCACCTGAAGAAAGTTGGGGAGTACTTGCAGGAGGTGCTCCTTTAGCAAATCAGTGGAAACACAGCCTCTCTCTGTAAGAAGGACAGACGAGATGGGAGGAATAAGCAAGAAGCTGGAGAAGGTAGGCTTTGTGTTTGGGTGGTGATGACTGGCCATATTCTGAAATAGCTTTGTACCACTGGAGTGATAGCAGAAAGCTGTCTGCATAAAGACACATTATGTAGTTTCAGCGAATTTTGGATTACTTCTTTACCTATCAAAAAAAAAAAAAAGAGCAAAGTATGGTAGGTGCTGTTTTTATGTAATTTTTAAGGTGCTTCCTCAAGGTTATGTTCAGTCAGTGACAGACCTAGAAACAGAACGTAGCTGTCCTGTCCTTTTAGGTATCTTTGCTAACCTTTAGATGATACTTCCTCCAGATGTTTCAGTAAGGGGTACTATAAAAAGTTCTTGATGTTGCTGCTCCAATTCTTCATTTCCAAAGGACTGCCTGCCTTTATGTTTTTAATATCATTGCTTTGAAGCACCATAGCTAGAAGTGACAGCGCCAGAAATAATAATAACAATAATAATCTGCATAGCACAACAGGCATTTTACCAGCATGCAGGAAGACAAAGGTCTCTGTGTGTTTCATATTAGCACACTGAAAGAGTCTTATTGAGTCTATCTGGAATGCATAGGTGGGAACATTAACCCCTCGTATGCTGAGAAGAAAATTGTATGCAGACCTGAGTTAAATTAACAAAAGGGCGCACAAGCTTCATTCCTTTGGCAGTGGGAGGTCTTAGTGGACCATATGGCTTGACAGCCTTGTTCAGGCTTACGCATATCTAATATCCACGTGACACGAGAGTAGTTAATTTACAAGTATTTTTCCAGTTTTCTTCAGTCATGTAAAATTATTGTTTACTATAGACCAGAAAAAGAGGGGAGGAAAAAGGTAACCTAAACTTCAAAATCTTTTTTCCTCTGCAGATTCCATCCTTATTTCTACCATGGCCTATGTTCAAAACCCAAACAATAAAACATACATCTGTGACATAAGGGAATTGTCCAAAAAGGACAATGTCTGAAGGTTTATGATTGGGTTTTATATTCCCTCTGTCTACAGAGCAGCACTTCCTGAATGTTTCTGCGGTGGGAAAAGCATCCCAGCCATTTCCCCTTGTGGATGATGGTGTAATTAGAGCTGTAAAGAAAGAACCCATGACACTAAAAGGCTATAAGTGCTGCAGATTTAGGACAACAGGTTACTATGGAAACTGAAGTGAAAATAGGACCTTAAATGGGTGAATAACAATAACATAGAGTTCTCAGTTTGGATCAGTCTGTAAGTTGCACTAAATACAGCCTGTCTTTCTGGCAGATATTTGCTTAGCCTTTTCCATGGTGCTTGCAGTGAAGCCTTGCTACTCCCTCCCATCAACTCTTCTATAGAGAAACATCCTTTCCTTCAAAGAGAAAAATGATCAATTTCCAATGGATGCTATGCACCCTCTTACAGATAATATCAAAATAATTTGAACTTAATATAGGGAAATACACAATATACTAAGGATAGAGCATCCATCATCATCACTAGTACCACTGTGATGGAGTCTTTGATAGTAACTGGAAATTCTTGTGTGCCAGATGGCATAGGAAGTTCTTATATTCTGGATCAGTAGTGGTGCACTGGAAAGATGGGGCAATGCCAATGATAACTTTGTGTAATTCACTGTGTGCTGGATTTGACAGTTCTCAATAGCTAATTGTTCCAGGAGGATTCCAGGAGACTAATGCTTTGCAGTCTGAGACTGGTTCTGGTGTCTGCAGTGGAAGATCCTGTCCTTTGGCTCTCCCATTTCTGAGGAAATTTCCTACCACTGAAAGACAGCTCCCAATCTTTCCAGGATTTTCAGTAGAATTTGGTGTCTTGCATTGCTTGTGCCATGCTTTAAGCAACATCACAAAAATAGCAGTACTACAAAGACTCCAGGAAAGAGCAAAGAAGGGGTTGGCATCCCTTGCACCATGATTTTTCTTATTGAGCATTTAACAAAAGTGGAAGAAATGGAACTGCGGGGAGGGGAAGAGTGAACTGCTGGCGTCAGAAATACCCAGATGGTCCTGTTTGTTTCTGTAGAAACAGCTGTGCAAACTTCGTGGTAATAGATATACCAACTCAGGGATGTTTAGGTAAAAACATTGTAGATGATGGACTTGCTACAGCTAACCTGTATAGGTTAAATATATAGAAATATGTATGTGGAATTATCACTGAAATCAGTGGCAACTAACTGGGACACATTTGTGCAGTATCTGACCCTAAGAGCTTGTCATCCTCCTGGCACTCTGAATGGTTTATGTTCTCTACAGCCTGAAACATGAATTAATTTTGCAAGCAGTAGTCTAAAAGTCACATAAGCTGCAACTCAACTCTTTGCAAACCATCCCAGCCCCATAAGGCATTGGGTCTCTTTCTGCGTGTACTGACATAGTTCCTGCAAAACCACTGTTCCAAATGGGAACCACTTAAGCCAGTTGGTTGCCAGTTAGGAGTGAGTCAGGGTCTGGGTTTGTGGGAGTGAGGTTTACAGCAACACCATGTGTCCATATGCCCAGTGATTTCTGGCCTGAAGTTTGTGTCCTACAGTTTCAGTGAAATAATACAGGATTCCCTGATTCTCCAGCTTTGTTACCACAAATGAGAGAGAAACAGCTTCTTTGTGCCTGTCCAGAATCTCTCGCTGCATGGCCTGCCAGGCAGGTTCATGATGCTGGCTGCTCTGCTGCGTAGGCTCAGGGCAGCATCCAGATGCTGACGCGCTGGCTCCAGACAGCCTCCCCACAGAATAAAAGCTGTTAAATTCTTGATCTGATTGGCAGCCCTGGGAATTCAGTTCAGATCCCTGGGGAGAGGCAGGAGACCGTTTCTTTTCTCTGTGGCTATTGTCATGAAAATGAATAAATTCACCCCCCTCCTCCTCCCCCCCCCCGGTTGTCACTGACCTGGATTAATTTTGTGTACATTTTTCATATTCCTAACCCACCTTCATCTTGAGGAGAGATTTGCCCAGCTCACTGTCTGAGTTCAAAGCAAAGCCAAGCAATGTGGTAGGTGTAAATCCAGGGAGGGAGGACAAGCGACCTGTCTGAAGCCACTGCCCAGTGCTCAGTGAGCACCCGGTGCTGGGTCCTGGTACCGCAGGAGAGAGAGAGGCTCATCGCGGTGAGACCACTCACAGTTTTCTTTGGCACAACTCATCATTGTTCTCTTCTTTAGATGTTACCAAGTGATTTGCCCATGGCCTTAGCCACTCTTCTAGGCAAATGTAAGATATTCAAGGGTGGGCTGGGGCCTGCTGTGCTCCCCTTGTGCGCCTGCAGTTCATCTGCATGGCATCCAACATGGGATATCAGCTCACAGCACTCACCAGTGAAGAGAGCAACCCTTATACTGCAGCGTGGGTTGGGTCAGGCACAACTGAGCTGGAGGGGAGCAGCAGCTGGGACACGGTGCAGGGGCTGCAGTGCTTGGCAGTCGCTGTGTGCCCTGGGGACACGGTGCTGGGGGCGAGTGGCCCTGTGCAGGGTCAGGAGCAGAGGCTGCAGGTCCAGCCCTGACGTGCCTGACTGAGGGAGCCCTGTCTGGCCTTGGTTTCAGCAGAGTATTTAAGCATAGTTAAACTTTAAGGCTCATGGAAATCTTGCAGTGGAAAATTGGAAAAATAGATTTTTCCACTGAATTTCAATTCACTTAAAATTTCTGTTCTATTTCTTCCTTCTTGAAGGGAAAAATGTAATTCATTTTTTGGGAATAAGTGTTCCAGTTTTAAAAATATATTTTAAAGACCCGTTTAATGGTTAATGAAACAAAATGCTTTAATGAAATTGAAAAACTCCTCCAAAATTTTCTTTAGAAAAGCAGCCAGTATTTCTCAACCAGCTTTATTTGTATGTTTTAAATTAAATGCTTAAGCATCTTGCTGAGTCAGAACTTTAAAAGGAAAATCTTTTCTTATCTCAGCTACAATATCCATTTTAACTCACGCAGGGTATTAACTCTGATCGTTATATGCTCTTTCTTTTATCTCATAATTATAGGTCTTTAAAAACCTTTTTTTTAAGTGTATGTAATTATTATATGGATTAGAAATTTTACCTTTAAATGTCATACATTTGCATAAAAATTTACATATATTAATGCTAATCAGAGCCAGAGGAAATGAAACAGAATTTCTCTAAACTCCCTGCTCTGAGTTAGGACTCCAACATCAGAGGTCAGGCTGGAAAACACAGATGACGCCGGCTCTGCTCCGCAGATCTTGCAATTGCAAAACTGTGTGATGTTTCTGTGGGCCATCATTCCTTCAGACCCATGAAGAGTGCTGACACACGTTGGTGTTGCTGTGCTGTAGTGTTAACACCTTGTTGAACTGAATGAAAAACTCGCACCTCTTTTCAGGGCAACTGATTCAGTGATTTATAATCTGTGGTCTGGAGGCTCTTCTAAGTGTGACCAGGAAAGCAAGCCTGTTGTCTGCATGCTTAGATTTCCTATACAAAGTATAATATTTAGGATCTGCAGCTTGAAAAAGGAACTATTGATTTCAGACTGTCAGCAGTCCCAACAGCCAGTGCTGCTCCTGGCTAAGATCTGGATGTTTCCTCTCCAACATTGGATGCAGTGTACATGGGGAGTGCATCATCAGCTGAGAGTCTGGCTCTGCTCTCGGTCACTCTGTGCAGAGAAGCATTACAGAAACAAAAAGTCTTCAGGGAGAAGTGATTACTCTTATAACTGTGAGGCAGCTTTCGCACAAAAAGATGGTTTATTTAGTTTGGAGAGTGAGGGAATGATGGAGAGTTATCCTAGAAGCATGTGAAATGAAGGCTAATATGATGATGGTAAGGAGCTCCCCTTTATGTGTGTTATAGTAGGAGAGGAAGGAGATGTATACTAACTTGAAAGGCAGTATTTTAAAAATGTGTAAAGAAAATGATGTGTCAACTGCTGCAGGACATCCTGTCAGATGGAGCACTGGGCCAGGAGTTCAGCAGAACTTAATAGCGATGATGAACCTGCAGTCATGACCTTCAGACTGCCTCCTTGCCTCTCTGTGCCGGGAACCTCAGCAGCTGAGTTAAAGAGGGTAAAGTAAAAGAAAACAATAAGGCCACAAGAACCTTGTGTGCCAAGGCATAAAACTGACTTGTGCCACTTAGGAAGGAACTCTCTCTCTGGGCAGATTGTTCAGTAATTTGCCTGCTGAGAAGCTCCTCATGTTTAAATCTTTGCTAGGGATTGTTTAACAAAAAGGAAAACAAAAAAAATCCAGATTTTGAAGCACTGAAATCCCAAAATATATGAAGTCCTGAGCTGCTGAATAGAATTTCTGTCACTCCAAAGTGGAGAGAAACCACTGTCAGCGCGGGCAGAGCTGCGCGGAGCTGCCAACTGCCTGCAGCTGCCCCACCTGGTGCTCGGCTGTGTTGGGTTTGGAATGGGAAGGAAAACTGAGTGTGCTTCCAGGGGAAGTTATTTTTCTGAACTTGTTTGGATGTTGATGTTAATTTGGCATATGTTACAATATATACCCAAGTATCCAGAAGCTTTTCTCCAATAGTGCAACAGATCCGCAGTGGCTCAGAGCTGCCTTTCCCAACACCCAGCTTCTTTCAAAGCACAGGCCTCTCACGCACAAACTAAACGAGCATTATCACATTTAGGAAGTAATTCATTTATGATGAGCAGGGGCTGAAAAGGGAACAGTTACAACAGAGGTACTGTAGCCAAGTAGTGTGTGTTTATGTATCTATAGATACAAAAGCTGTACCTAATGATGCTGTACTGGTATTATTCTGCCTGTCCATGCAAAATGAGAATTACATATATAGGCTTGGAAGGAAACCATGCTATTTTCTTTGAGACCTGCCTTTGTGCTACTTTAAGATGGCATCATTTTCTACTAGTGATAGAAGCAAGCTTGCTGTGGTCTATAAACCTTTAACTCAGCAGTGGGCTCTCTTTCCATCCTGGACCACCTACCTGCATAAAAGTCATCCCCCTGCATCTGGCTTGCAGTTTGAATTCTAGAAAAGCAATGCTTTTTAGGCCAAATTAATATGTAAAAGCTAAGCTATATCCAGTTGTGAGACATCTAAGGCAATTTTACTGTCAGTCTTTGGGATTACCATTTACACCATGTATGTCTTTTGACTGTGGTACAGAATAGCTTTTAAGTATGTTCTGATTGAACATGTGCTGCTGCTGTCTTCAGACTGTTGTGGGCTCTATCAGAATCCACAGGCATCTAGAGCACAGCTTAGTGTCTTTATTAGAATATACTTTTTTTTTTTCCCCTTTATGGCTTTGATATACCATTTTTTCTCTCCAAGTCATGGTAGGGGGAAAAAAGACTCGAATTCTTGATAAGTGAATTTTTGTAGGGAAAGACAAAAGAGTGTTCTCTTTAACAATCTGTACTCATTGTAAAAATAAAAATGTTTTGGTACAGAAGAGACCTATTTATATTAAAAGAGCATTTCAGCAAGTTCATTGTTTAATATGAGTATAAGGAGGGAAAAAAGGGTAGAAAAATGCTTTCCACAGTTTCTGTTGGTATCAACAGCTCTGATTCTGCAGTCATGGGCACCAATTTAATCCCGAAGGACCCTGATTGCTCAGTTTGGGAGGAGTGTGCATGCCATCGTGCTCGTACCTGAGATGAGAAAAACAGTCAGGCCAAGTACATGTTGAGTTAGGAAAAGTCAAGCTGATAATACGTTGCAGGGAGGCTGTCCTAAGCTTACAGCTTCTGTTGACACGTACAGCTAGTTTGTGCGATATACTGCATGGGCTGTGTGCATAAGCATTAACTGCTCTTATGGTTAATGTGTTTGGTCACTATGCTGATTTGCTAGATGCAAAGCAGTTGGTGCAGACTACACTGGCATCTGAACAGAGTATTAGAATCTGCAGTTTGCTGCAGGGCAGCAACCCATGTGATAGAGATTAAGGGTCAAATTCTGCTCTCCTGGAAACTGTTGTAAATATCAATAATCCAATTTATTTTATCAGAGTGATTCTGGGTTTAAACTGGTGTGATTAAAGGCATCTGACCTTGTTGTTTTGTTGTGTTTGTTAATATATCAGTACTCAGCAGCAGCAGTCTTTGTAATGGATGGGAGAGGAATCCATGGATTTCAATAGGTTGCTGAGATTTTTGAAGGAGTCTAAACAGCTGTAACATGAGCCTTCCATTAACTTCAGTGGTCCGATGTTTAAGTGTGCGAAAATCTCATCCATACAGTATAAAATGCAAATGATATTCTAATGCAGTTCCACGCACCATCCTCCAAAGGGAATGTCCTTATTTCAGACTGAGCTGTTAGGAAGAGCGGTGTGCTGCAAGATGTTGCAGCATGATCACAAGGTATGTAGTGCTGATTACATTACATGAACAGGCAAATGAAGGCAAGTCACATACTTACTGAATCCATAAGTAACCACTTACTACTGCCAAAGCCTGTGACAAAACTTCCCTCAGTTCTAGGGGGAGAAGAATCAAACCTTGCTGTTACACTGGTACCGCACAGCTTCCTTGTACGTGCTGCAGACAGGGCATCGTGATGTGCATTGCGTTGGTGTGCTGCAGCTTCAGGGAATCTCCCTGTGGTGTGTGCTCAGTGATAAAAATGTCACGTAGCCTGCCTGCTTTTATAAATAAGTGTAGCTATTTCAATATTGCTCTTGTTCAATTCACAGCTGCTAAAAGAGCTCTGAGTGGCAGGGATGAGCCCGCTCCATCTGCAGCTACCCTGGCAGGCTGCAGGATTTTGAGGCTTTCTCCTCCAAGGAGGGACAGCAATTTTGTTCTCTCACTTCATACAAGGGCTGCTCTGAAAGTAATGCCTCCTCCAGGCTGGACTCGTTGGAGAAAGCAGTGACAGCACAGTCTTAACCTTGTGCTCTGTAAGACAAACAATGGGTAAAGCAGTGGCACTGTGGTGTCCTGGTGAAATCGGCACTAGTACACCAGCAACTTGAGGTCTTTCCCAGCCCCTTTCCTGATTTGTTCTATTGCCTTTTGCACCTCAACTGTGTGCCTTGTTCCTTGCCTATGTGGGGAAATTTTAAGATTCCAAAGTCCAGAACTGTAAGGTGTTAGTGCGACATCTAACAAGGTAGGGCTTTAGTCTTCGACTGGAGCTTTCAGGCCAGGTGGAAACACGGCTGGTGTTTGGTGTCCTCTCAGGTTTGTTTTAAAGCACTGCAGCCTGTCTGGGTATGAGTCCAAATCTCTTGCAGTGCCAAGTGTCGCAGCAGGTGGTTCTTTAGCATGGCTGTAGATGTTGTCATACAAACAAGGAATAGGTCCTGTGGATGAACCCCGCAGAAGGGCTGCAGAAAAGGTCCCTGTCAATCTTAGGGAGTAGAGAAATGTGATAACTGCTTAAAATGCAAAATGCTCTCATTTTATTCATTGCCTTGTCTCCCTTCCTGACTCCTTCTGTTCCACCCACCTGTTGTGCCTGTCATTAACAGAGTATAATCAGTTCAGGGCAGTTTTTGGTTAAATAAAAATAGATGTAAATGTTCATAGAATTTCTAGCATAATAGACAACACATCACTACTTTTTATACACAATATCAGCTAATAGAAACAATAAAAATAAACTTTTACTCATCTTTCATCTCTACATTATCTGTTAATCTGGACTGTGTTCTGCTTAATCATCATCAGTACAGAGATTACAGCATCCATGCTCTCTGGTCTGTGTCCCACTGAGACGATGGGTGTACGGTCTTGTGTTAGCTTAGACTGAGGGATCTCCTATCGATGAAGCTGATGCACCAGTAGAAGAGAGTCAAAGCTGAGCATGTGGCTGAGTTTGCCTCACCAACTCTTCATCCTCTTGATCTAAAAACTGGGTGTTTACACTCAGGTTTGTGTAAGACAATTACATGGAGCCTTGTGCTGTTGATGTTAATTAGCAGAACCAGGCTCCAAAGGGAGCTGAGGCCATAATGTCATTGAGAGGAAAGCTGTTGTGTGTGCAGAGGAAGGGATGAGCGTGCCAAGTCCGACATAGTTTGCTGATCTGAGAAGTTTCTCAGTTCTTCCATTCAAGAAAGGAAAATCCCATTCATCTTTTTCTTGTATTCAGTTCCAACTCTTTATGTTAGAGGGAATTTAACCCACAACATTCAGAATAGAAATTTTGAAGCAGTCACCCTTATTTGCTTCCTTAACTGTCCCATGGTGTCACCCGACGAGCAGCTCTGTACTGACCTGCTAGGGCTGTTAGCCCTCAGAGCATTGGTTTATCTCTCTGTTTTTCTGCCCCTAGGAGATAGGCCTGGGAGGTTACAAAATCATGTGCGAGTGTTAAATGGATTTATGCAGCTCTGACACCGCCAGAATCACTGCTTCTCAACCCAGTCATTATTACCATAACAACTTAATTATTTTATTTCCAGTTGCTCTTGTATTGTTGCTGTAGGCACTATATAAACATACAAAAAATGATGTCCTCTGCCCTGAAGCACTTGAAATCTAGAGTATACAATGAGAGACAGCAGACTGATGCAACAAACACATTACCAGCCAATTAAAAGTATAAAGAAACAGTTGGGTTTTACCCTCAGGTCCTCAGGGCTGTCATGCGATGATCTTGTGGTTAGGTTTAAGTTTGCTTTCTTCTGGGTGGAATGGGGCAGGCTGCTTGTGTATCAGTTTATACCCATGTTTGTGCTCTGGTTTGTCTTTAAATAATGTGAAATATTTTTCTGCACAGCTTCAATGAGACAAAGAAGCCTGAGATAACTGGGGGGGACTGTCATATACCAGATAGAGCCGAACGGCTGCTGACAAAGGCCACTGAAGGATAATTGATGGTTTTCACTGCCCCATCTCAGCTGCTGTGCAGGATTTGGTACAAGCTGTCGAAATATCATCACCGCTGTATCTCTGACTTCCTCTGTTGCCTTCCCCAAGGTGCTCTAGCATGGTTTCATTTATAGAGATGTTGGAGAAAAGAGACCCAACAATATTCAACAATATTTGTGTTGAAATACTCAGTAGCTACTTTGAAGGCTGACTTTTATTTTGGGATGCATCTAGGCAAGCAACAAAGCCAGAAATGGGATTGAGACAATTGTCCCACCAGACAGTTAATTCCAATAAAGAACACTCAAGTCAACACTTGCGACAAGTTGTTTGCAAATGTCCCAGATAAGCAAGGTATTCCAGGAAGCATTGGAACTATTCTGGTGCGTAGTATGTTCATGTAAACCATCAGATAAGGCTGTGTTATACTATTTAAAAAAAAAAAAAAAATTGGGTGCATCTATTTCTGGTCATCTTTTAGATAGTTTGATTTAGACCTGGCTTGAAATTCTAATAATTTATCTAAATGTGGTTAGACAATATGACTTCTCTGCATGATAAAAGTTGTAGTATAGAGGCAGATATAGTGATATGCAGGCTATTAGTAGGCAGTGTTCCAAGCTGGGCGGTAGGAGGTGAGGATGCTGCCTGAGCTCAGGAGGAGCTGGGGACTTTGCCTTGCAGAGGCGACATCCAGCAGTGAGCTGCACTAGGCTCCTGCCTCTAGGCAGTGGTTTCCTGGAGCTGATGGGTGCTGTTTTGCTTCTGTGTGACAGCAGCCTCTGCGAGGTCCTTCCAGGTATTTAGCATGCAGCTGTTTGACTGAAAAGGAGAAGGGAGGGGCAGTGTGGTGTTATGAAGAAAGAAAAAAAGAAGCTTCCCGTACTTCTGCGTATGGCTGCCTCTGGGCAGTGCTGCTGGAGGTGACTGTCCTACTTTCCCTACAGGAATAGTGAAATCTGCATAGAATGCATTTAAGCCAAGGTCTGCCTGGCTGGGGAAGTTGCAGGGATGTTGGTGTAAAAGCACTGCTGCTTTCTAGTGCAGACTAAGCCCCAGGCAAAGCTCTGGACAGGAGCAGTAGTGTTACTGCTTGATATCGTGTGACTTGACTTGCTTTTAGAAATGTGTGGGGGACCACAAGCCATGTGGGCATTTGCTTCCTTCATAAACCTCATGTGCTCTATGTGATACCAGTGAACAGGTTAATCATTTCTGGGAGGCAGCTCTGCGTGCATCAGTACCTCGGGCACTGAAATCTGGTGAGGAGCTGTTCTGATACTTGTCTTTTAGTGGCAGTGCTAAAGTATTGTGGCTCATAGTTTCATAAAACTGTCCTGATCAGGAATTGCCTTTCTACCTTATTCTCAGCTCTTCTTGAAAATCCTTTTTTTTTCCTTTTCTTTCTCTCTTTCTCTCTTTCTCTCTTCTTTTGTTTCTTTCAGTTGGTCA